>JAJEKB010020949.1:111434-229000 GCA_022393335.1 Macrotrachela quadricornifera
AAACATGTGTATACCACTAGGGTTATTTTCCTTGCAGTTCCATGTTGATTCACGAACGTTCTTATATGACTTAGTGATATACGAGCTATGAAAAATTGACATACTGTCATTTACCGAACATCGCTACTAATGATGTAAACAACAGCGTTTACATTTCATCTTTGCACTTTTTTCATAAAATCTCTCATTAATATTCTTATACATTTTCTGCTCGAGTTATGTAGTACGCTATCACTCGTATATAATATACCGTCACAGAGTTCATCACATCATTCTTTACAATATTGTATATATGGCTCGCATCGAATCTGTAATCACAAGGTATCATACAAACGTATGAAATTCATATTTAAGTACCGAACCACAGATTATTATGGATTACTCTTGATAAGTTTCATCCAATTCGTTCAAACGTGCTATTCTAGCATGTTTGTATGAACGGTTTTTCACTCTTTTGTTCATTCGAATTAGTTTTTTCGTAATGTGAAATTCTTACTCATTTTTTTTTCAGTTGTTTTATGCAGCATTTGATCGCCTTTATTGAGCTGTATACAACATTGAGTTGTGACTGCTTCGTATATTTTTTTCAGAGGGATATTTCTGATTTGAACTCACTGGATTGTTCTGGTCATTTTCCTGACATATCTTTCAAACGTCATTTGGAAAGTCACAGATTATTCTCGAAGACTTCTGACTCAGAGTAGCTCTCCTTAAACATATCAGATGCAGCTGTCTTTGATACGATAATAAACTTTGATTATGGGTTTATCTCTATGTCATATAGAGACACTCGCAAATAAACAAGTAATGTTGACATTACATAGAGAGTCATGCGAATATGCATATAAGTATATAGTTACTTATTGACACACATTTACGTGTCTATGTCTGTGCTTATCATATTGAACAGAATGACACTGTAGAAGCAAAACTAGCTCTTATCTACAGCTACAATTAGTTTAATATGCATTGTCTCAAATACTCAGATGCTTAAGAAAAGGATACCAACAGCGTACTGAAAATCAGCAATAGTAGTCCCAGGAATTATAAATACGATCATAGTAACATGGAAACGGTGTTCCAGTTTGGAAAGACATCATACAAAAATAACGGCTCTTCATATTTTCTCTGTCACTGAAAATGCTAAGAACATTATTGCTTTTAGTCGGAAAATGGAAAGAAGTTTAAATTCACTAAGATTTTAATCGATTTTCGATTGTTTTTTTCAAGTTGGACGAAGTTAGTATCTATTAATCAGGAACAAGGTAAACATACTTAGTATTTCACCCCATGAAGACTCATGCTCACTTTACATTTGTTACTCTCTATATATAAGATATTTTGTAGGCAGATTTTTTGTAAATCACAAACAGTACATTGTACGCTACTATCATCACATTCCTACAAGTCATTGCTCAAATAAACTATATGATAAAGAAACTTAGACATGTTTAATATATCTCGTCTTGAAGTCAAATCTTAAACAAATGTGCAGTAACTCGTACTCTTTCATTTGCTATAGATTAGAATTGAATTTTAGTGGGATCAGATTTCAATGCTTATTGGACGAGCTCCTTAAAACAGATGTAGTTCATCACTGTCTTGCTTACTAAATAAACTATGATTTCAGAAAGATAGTATTCGAATCGTGGTGTTGTCAAATCGTATGATAACATTCGTATGGTTACTTATGTCTTAATGTCGATAGTATATCCACTAAAATATTACGTACAATCTAGATTCTTCTTGTTGGCCCATGTGATTTTTCGAAAAGATAATATGTTACCAATGAATATGTATGGGGAAAGTTGAAGTAATTGATGAAAAACTCTATGTTCGATCGTAGTACTGACTCGTACTACAGTTAATAATAAGTAATCATAGTTAAGCAGACAGTGAACTATTGAAACTGATATCTAATAAGCCTCTAGATCAGCAAAGATAAAGACGTAGCGGAATAGTTGTCTTCTTTGTAACATCGATTATGTCAAAATATTTTTATTCGTATATTTGTGTACTTTCAATTGAAGTATCAACAATCAATTCTTAGTTTAAACAGTATAGAGCTACGTGTTTTTGTGTTATTATCTACTTATAGAATAATTACGCCTAATTTTTCATATCGATGTCATCTGACAAATCAAACTATGTTCAATTGGGACCAAGAAAATGGAAATTGGGAGGTGAATATCTAAAGTCATTAGAACCATGTAATCAATTGTTAGAAGCTGACGATGTAGGTCTTGCATTAAGAAATGAATTAAATGATAAAGGATATATTTATTTAAAACATGTTTTACCCGAAGAGGATGTATTGAAAGCAAGAGCTGCAGGTACAGTTATATTCCATAATGCAAAGATAATCAACCAATTTTATTTTGGACTTGTTCTATTTAGTTCTTGAATATATTCAGAATCTCAATGATACAGATATTCTGAAGAAACCAGTATTCTCCTCTTCATATATGGATGGTATCTTATCCGCTGGTTGTGATGTAGGTTGTATACCATTTATGGAAGGAAGTAATCCTATTACTAATCATCCTTCAGTGTTAAATATAATTGAAAATCCTTATTTATATTATATTTTTACTTGTATATTTCATGGCATTCGTCCTGTAACATTTGATTATAAATGGTTACGAGGTATGCATCATGGCGGTAATACAGGTTGTCATATGGATAGAGTTTATATGAATAGAGGTTCTTCTCAATTGTTAACTTGTTGGATTCCATTAGATAATCTTACATTGGATATGAGTGTGTTAGCAGTATTGGAAGGTAGTCATCGAATAGATAGATCTGATGATGATGGATATACAAAATTACAAAATACTTATGCAAATATGGATGTTGATAGAGATAAATTACAAGGAACTGGATGGTTTACAGAAGATCCAATGGAATTCTACCAATTAAATGATGGATATCAAAATAAAAATAAACTTGAACAACAATTATCTCATTCTGAAACTGTTTGGAAGACAACAGGTAATTAAAAATAAAAACTAAATGATGATTATATTGCGCATAATGTACAATGACAACTCTTTTTCATGTTCCTCACTATAAAGTCTAGAGAAGTCATAATTATTGTAGTGATGGCATTAAACAGTATATATGTAATTCAGAACAATATTAATTAGTTCGAGCAGTTCTAATAGTCTAAACACTCATGAAAACTCCATATTCACCAGAAAATCTTTTAGACAAAACAAGAAATCAAAAGAGAAGAATACAATGTATGTTTCTAATCATATCTAACATTTTATTGAAAATATGATATTTATTATACAGATGAGTCTTTTCAAATAATATTATTGGCGTGCACTACCTAGAAAATAAATTTAGAATGCTAATAAATACATTTTTCCAATAATTTTTTCAAAACAAATTCAAAAAACAGTAAATTTGTTTTATGATATATTACAATGAAATCTTCAATAGCTCAATTTATAAGAATCAATTACTCAGATATTTTACATCATCTTTTTGAAAAAATAATGATTGATTATATTTATAAATTTAGCTTTCTCGGCTGGTGATATTCTAATTTTTACTATGCGTACAATTCATATGTCATCAATTAATTTAACCAATAAACTTCGTCTTTCATGTGATACACGTTGGCAACCTTCTAATGAACCAATAGATCCCAGATTTATTCAACTGGAGAAAAACACTCTAATGGGTCATACAGAAACAAAATTTGGCCTTCATGCGAAAAATGATGAGAAAATTGAAGATGGAAAAACAACAATGAAACAATGGCGAAAGAAATGGGGACTCCCTCCAAAACCTGACGAGGAAGAAACACTGGTGATTTCTTAAATAATCTCATTATTGTATTTTAATGTTTGCTTCTTTTTCATTTATATAGATTCAAACTGATTAATTAATTTGTCTTTGCTTTTTTTGAAATAAAAAGTAGGCTGCCATCTTTTGAATAACTTTTGATAGGAACGAGATAGAGAGCTGCGACTTTCGCCATTTTAAAGAGCAGAAACTGCCTTCCAATTCCATATAAAACACAAAGAGATAAGATCATGTAATGATACAAATGATCAGTTAGGTATTTTCTTCATCGCTAACATTTCCATAAATTCTAATACATATTTACTGTTCAGCAATAGACTCGAACGATGCTGTATCAAACTTTACAAGCTTCAGGTCTCTATCATTAAGATAGGATATTAATTTTACTGGACAGAACAGTATCTCATTTTTCACATGTTCTAATTGATTTGTGGAATGTGAAAAATGTATAGAAAACTAAGTTATTTACTACGTGGAGGATCACAAGATAATTAACTTCATCTTATAAAGAATGTTTCTGATTTAGGCAACGAAATAAAACTCTAATTTGAGATACAAACCGTTATAAGGCTGAAAATTTTATGGATCAGTAAGTTTTTTACTGATGAATATATGTATAAGTGAATAGTAGAAAATAGGAGCTTAATCATTAATGTTTTCGCTCCCATCCTTGATGCTTTCAACATATTCATCTGCTCATCCGAAAACAAGCTCATGTTGATCAGTCAATCTGAAGCTGGTATTATTTTTTCGAATATAGGCTTTCATGCCAGCCCATGCTAACTCTAGAGGGTTCAATATACGATGTCTGGCAAGTAACCTGAAATGAACCGTAGTGACTCCTTCGAACTATATGAATCAGAAGATAGTGAGTTTATCTTACAACAGGAATACCGAAAAGTCTGCACAGCCTCCTTGACAACGTATTTATGTTTTTGGTATATTATATAATGCTTTATTTAGTAGTTCCGCTTTTAGAGCTGTACGCAAACATTTCAGTCAATGAGCATCGAACCAATACATAATTTTTTTGTTTATTGTAGGGCCTTTTTGAGGCTTTGTTCCTTCAGTTAATTAACAGTATTACGTGGCATTATCAATGCTAATTGTAATTTTGGCTTGAGGTTTTCGAAGATCAAGAGAAAGAAGGAACTTAGTTATAGATTACCACTCGAATTTTTTAAATTACCATATTAACAACTTAGGAAAGAGAACGTCTTTGAAATCCAGTCAACAAAATTTGTTTCCTTTATGGAATGATCTTGATTACATTTGAAAATATCGACTGTAGGCAAATAAAACTCATTTTTTGCTGATCATGAATGTGCCTCTTGTATCGTTATAGTTTAAACAGTCAGCTTTTGTTGCAGAATATATCCAGATCATTCTCTTTTCCACCCTATCCGAGACAAAAGTTTCCTCGTGAAAAGAAACTATTGTTTCATTATTTCAAAAATCATCGAGTACGCGAAAATATTTCGCTTGCTGAATCATGAAAGTTATTACATCCAGCAGAATAGATGTTTTAGATATTTGTCTGTATTCATATATATGTTTTATCGCGTGTGATTTTTTTAAACATCAGATTTAAGGATATTTGTATGAATTCTCGAGATATTGATTCTTATTGTACAAAGTTTCATTTTATATGATGGAAATAAAGGAGAATATCGTACTAAATACAAAATCTCATGCTCAAGATCTCATTTATAGGTAGCCAAGATCTTAGTATACGTACTATACCGAAGAATCGCACATAAGATCTTGGCCAAGATCTTGATTACAAGATGTTCGACTGGGGAGGAAATATCACGAATCGGGGCTCAATTAGTGCATAAGACTACTCTACAAAATACGGTCCGTATCGAGAACTTAGGATATGCAAGATCAGGGAAAAATGTTACACACAGATCAAACTCGATTTCAAGATGCATTGTTGCATTTGAACCAAGCTCATGATATTTACTACTAACTATCACTCCAACATCATTTCATGAGACAGTTGTAAACCCTTTCTTAGAGCATTAGGCATCAGTAAGATGTAGGCTTTGAACTTTGATGATCACCTAAAAGATTCTTTCCTGTCTCTTTAAGTATTTAATAAATATGAAAATGTACTCATAAAAACAATTGTATTACAATTGAAAGTTTGACAAGATTTAATTCTATATATTTGATCTATGTCGATTAGGTGATAGTAGGAAGTGCTTCAGTGTTGCACGAATCGGTGAGACTATACGTCTTATCACTAGTTTTGGCCTTCTGCAAATCCTTCTCATAACGAATCAATTGCAGCATGAAGCCATTGTTCGGTTGAGCGATGTGTCGTCTTTCGATTAGGTAATCATAAGCTTCATACATTGTGTTTTTATGATGTCTGAAAAAAGAAAACGTAAAAAAAATCGATGTTTCGAAAATAAACAAATTCTTTTTACTTTAACAGATAAGCGAGAACGAATGAAGACGAACGTGAAATGCCTGCTTGACAATGAACTAAAACTTTTTCGTTTTTAGATTTACATTCATGCAAAAAGTTATTTATTCGGTCGAAATGTTGGGCAATGTCGAACTGACTAGTATCGACCACATCGATCCGTAAAACATTGAAATGATTCAATATGTCCTCTTTTAATGTAAAATCACATATACTAACAATGTGTCGAATACCGAGTTCATTAAGTATCGTCATGTTATTTGCATTCCAGAAATCACCGTGATAGAGAAAATCGTCGATAATCAGAGACGGATAACGAGAAAGATGTTTGTCTATTGAGCCCTTCGGTTTTGACCACTTGAGGTCATACAAACGCTGTAAATAATCTATTTCTTCACTTGTAGCTTGCATATGTTGCTTTAGATGGTTAAACCTATCATTATGTGAAACAATCATAAGAGACATCTTCTGTCCTTGTTATCACAATGATGTTGATCTAAAATGTCAAAGTAGATATAGCTGAGCGACTAGCTAGTTGAAAACCTTGTCAGCACAAATCAAAGAACTTCTGCATAAGATTTCTGTTGTTGATTTTTGAAATTGATCATTAACTCACGTGAACAATCAAAAAAATTATCTTAGATTTGTTCTCCGAGTTACATATTTTCTCTAGCTAAAGATGAGCAGGCTTATGTCCAAGTATTTGAATCAATTGAGACACTTGAAGACTAGCACTGTATTTCAGATATAGAAAACTGGTCAATATCCTATAGGATATTTTAAGTGTCGACTACACTGCAAAAAAAAGGTATTTTACGAAATCCAAAAAGAATCTGTCCATGAGCATAATCTCAGAGCCTATCTTCGTTTCGTATAAAACTTCTTGATGAATGAAAAAAGTGGTTCAATACACAAAGCAGGGTACAAAGCTTTTACCGTGACAAGTCCAAAAGGTTGCTTACAGTGTCCTTCGAGAGATTAACAAAAAAAGGTGTCGTCAAGATGGATTCGTACAAAACTTTCCAAGGAATATTCATCTAATGAAGGCACCCTTGGAAATGATAAATCGTTTTCAAGTTGAGTCTGTGTGCATAATGTAGACTTTGAAGAAATAAGAAAGGCCCCTGAAGGATACCTTTCAGTAGGTCTTCTATCGAAAACTATCGTTATGTTACTAGACTTTTAGGTGAATGCTAACGAAGAACCCTCTATAGCTGTCATATTGCTTTTGAGGCCGAGCCCTGTGGGTTAGGTGAATCTAAACGAAGTACGAAAAACTTTAAATGAATGAGAGCTCATAAGCCTTCTTTTGAAAGTTACAGTCATTTTCCTTGAGTTTTAACGTATAGTACCATAGATATCAATAGATTGAATAAGTGTATTTCTATTTAAGATTTCACAAATAGAACAGTCTATTTTTAAGGAGAAACTTACTTAGAAGTAAGAAGCTACAATCAACCTGAACAAATAAGAAATCCAATAATAAATACAAGCAGTGTGAATCCAGGTGATCCATCAGGTCTCCATGTCATCAAAATCGCCGATTTTATCGCGATGCCTCGGCCGAAAAATCGTGCGGTTAATCACGATAATATCATCCAGAATGGCGATTTTTCACGATTGTTTTGCTGATTTTTGCAATAAATCGCGATTTATGAAAGGTCTTGACTAGTCAGTAAACGTTATCTGTTTGGACTTTCTCTTTAACTACAATTGTATCCACACCGATATCACTATCTCATATACCTATACCCATAATGGTATACCACTATACTAATACCCTGATGAGTATCTTACTATATCTATATCCGTAATGGAAAATATTTGAGATCTCTCTATGAAGTGAACTAAACTCTGTCTGCAGAGAGAGAGAAACTGCACTATAATGAATGTATTCGAAAAAGAAAAAATAAGGACAAACTATGAACAAAAAACGAAATAGAAGGACTGACTCCAAAAAGAATGAATCAAACACGTACATATATATGAATGAAATGAAAAAGAGAGAAAGAATGATATCAAAGATAACATTCTTTCTCGAAAAACTGGATATGAAATGAAGAAGCACAAAACACTATGCAAGTGAAAAAAAGAAAGAATGTCTCTAAACGTGATGTATTGCAGAGAAGAAAGAGAACCGGTAGCGAAGACACTCACCATCGCTAATAACATATCTTTTCAAATCTCCAAGAAACTAATAAGTTATAATCAATCTATTGGTCAAAAGTAGCATTAGCGCGGAGGTTTTCGACGTATAATTATTAGCTAAGTATGACGGCATAGTTTTTAATTTGTAGAGTGCCTTCAAGGCTAGGTCATAACAGAGTCCGACTTTTGAATTCTCTTTTGTTTGATTTTTAAAATACTTCGTTAGAAAATTTTCAAATTCCAAGCGCTAATGAAAATGAAGTGTCATGGTATTTTATTTCAACAAAAGAGAAATTCAAAACTTGGACTCTATTAAGACGTAGCCCTAATTGCCTGCTATAGAATAAAAAAAATATCCCTTCTGGTTCAACAACTACTAAAGAGATATGAATCGTATCTATTAAAATGGATATCCTTTTCTGAGACAATGTTGTAATACCACGTGGCAAGAAATAAATAACAGATTGATGTATCCATGGATTTCGCTCTCGTAGTTTGTTCTCACAGTCTTACACTCCTTTCCTTTCTTTCTCTGTTTTTCTTTTTCGTCTCTGTTTGTTCTTTTTTCCTTTCATTTTCTTCTCTTTTCTTCATTTCTTACGAATTTTATCTTACTATTTTATTATGCCAACGTCCCTTCAAGTGTTAATCAATAATCTATACAATGTTGGAGACAGGACAGTGTAAAACGCTTTGCATTAATCATATAGCTTATGCTTTATACATATTTTCTTTATATATGCAAGCACTGCAGAGTGTAGCATACAGCACCAGCAAAAAAATCCCTTCTCTACCGAGTCGTTATTAAGAAATCCTTCCTCGCGTAAACAGTATACTCGAAAAAATTGATTTTGAGAAAAAGGCTAGATAAGTTTTAGAAGTTGATTTTTGCGAAACACATCTGAACTATGTATCAGCGTTCAGGATAGGCTATAAATATGTGATCTTAGTCTTAAGTGTTAATAATCTTGTAGTGAGTAGTATCTAAAACAAACTTTACGGAATGCTGATGTAAAAAGAGAAAGCCGCCTAACAAACAGCGAAAATTTCTCGAAAAGTATTATAGTGGGAGCCAAGTTTTAGACGACAAATGCGTCAAAATCAATTCATTATGTGTTAAGCCATAGTTATTCTGAAAGAGGAAACTTTGATGCATCTTCCTATGATAAAATCTCGACGTCGACTTTTCTTTGAAAAATTGACGGGGACCCTAATATAAAAAAAAGAGTAAAAGAGCAACAATATTTTATAGTACGTAGCATCCGTAATTCAATTTTTTCTAACTGAAGACATCACTTAGATTTGCTATTTTCTCTTTCTTTGAATTAGAAGATATTACGATAAGTAAATGATTGTGTTAGTCGTAATTTAGTAGGGATATTACAAAAACCCTAATTTTTTTTATTAAACTCAGGATTTATCATCATTATCAAAAAAACTGCCGATTAATCGTCCAAATCAGGGTGATTTTGAAGACATGAGTAGTACTTTAGAACTATGAATAGCACTTTTCTCTTCCAAAAAAGAAAAGAAAGTCGGAAAACTTTTCTTTTTATTTTTCGTGTTCAAGATCAAATAAGTACGTCTCTGTGATGATTTAACAAGCAAAATAACCAAAGAAATCAAAACGAAAGTTGAATTAGTTGTTTTATTTTTAAAAAAATGGCATATTCGGAATCCATATTAAGTTTTGCATATAGTTACGTCCTCAGAACCTATCTAGGGTTAGTTGCCATAACTTTTCAAGGCTTAGCTAGAGGTAATCCCTATAAATTTTCAAGGCTTATCAAGAAGTGATTCCCATATATTTTCAAGATCTGTCTAGAAGTAATTCTTATTACTTTTTAGAACCTATATAGAAGTAGCTCCTATCAGTTTTCAAAGCCTACGTAACGAGGACCTCGATAACTGCTATAGTAGAGATGGACTAATATCAATGCGATATTGATAGTTTCCCAAGAAAAACCAAATTCGAAAATTGTGAGAAATTAATTATAGATCCATGTTCTTCGACCCCAAAAACCTTCCACCAAACTTTATAGAAAAATCATTATTTTCGACAAACAGCCTATTCGGAACGAAAGCGCCAAGAATCTAAAATTGATTGCTCCATATTTTTGAATTTGATTTTTCTTGTTAAACTACGGATACTGTATTTGTTATATTGTATTTTCGAACCAAAGAGTATTAGGAGCACCTCCACATAGTTCTGAAAAAATTATAGGGACTTCTCCTAGACAATGACCAAAAAGTTATAGAAACCACTGCTAGATAGACCTTGAAAAGGTGTGGAAACCAAACCTAGATAGATCCTAAAAATTTAATTATATGCATAATTTAATGTTGATTTCTAATACATTGTCTTCTTCGAAGAAAAGCAACTCATTCGACTTTCTCTTCACTTTCATTCTCTTTCTTTTGGGCTTCTTTCAACTTTTTCTTGTTCAAACGGTATAAAAGCCTACTCTTCTGATCTCAAGCACAAAAAAAGAAAGTTTTTCGGCATCCCTTTCTAAAAGTATAATGAAAGTGAAAGTGCTGCCTCTATTTAGGACCTATGGCTATCCATTGTGTAGGACTTGCGGATCTAAGATACCTTCACTGTATATGATCATGAGGTATAAGTTATACCGCTGAGAGATTTCTTTTTTGCTCCGACATAGATATGAATTGCTACGCTATGGATAAACACACAAACATACATATAGTTTTTGGGATTAAAATCTTGACTACGGTCAAGTGGATAAGATTTATTCGAAGCAACGTACAAGTACCATAAATCACACAATGCAAGATTTAATTAATGTTCCTTCACTTCACTGTTCAAGAATAGCTATGCATTACCTAGTTGATGATGATCTCTACAGGTTTCGATCATCAACTTAATGGCAGTCTTCCACAATATAAATGATTTCTTTAGTAATTAACAGAAACCAAACATGGCATTATCTATATAATTGCATGATTCTAGGATCCTTCCTCTAGATTGTTTTAACCGTTGCTAGTATATCTTTTCACCAAAAGATGCGCCGTGGAATTCTCTACAAAAATGTATAAGGGCATTTGATTTCAAATGCGAGTATAAAATAAGGAAGAAGAAATGTTGTGAAGCTTCAATATGTCCAATTTCCTAATTAAAAAACTGGTATTCTTCATTTTACTTTTTGGCACACTGTAGCATAAAAATACAAAGTAGCCATTTGGTAACCTGGAAAAACTCTATCTTCCAGATGTGATTAAATTTTTTTTCCATTAGAACATGCAGTATAGGAGAAAGTTTTCTTTTCCCAGGTTTTGCAAAAGTTGCATTTTTAACGGAGCAGCTTCGAGATACTTATGAAAACTCACACGTAAAAATCAAAGAATAATTTCTCAAGATAGAGATCCTCTTATACGTTATTGTGGAGAATTCTGCAACGCAGATTTTGGCAAAAAATAAAGAAACAAGTATTGAAACTACATAGAAAAGATTTAACAATAGACATGAACTATTTCTTCTAGACGATGCGATATATCTGCACAGACGCTTCTTCACTATTTCTTTCTTATGCTTTCTATCTTCGCTGATAAAGTCTACTACATTTTGTTGTATCCTTGTGACGATAAGTGTTCTTAAGTTAGGTATTACAGCGAACATTGCTGCATTCATAGCCAAACGAATAAATAAGGAATGCTTGATAGTATACATTATCGCATGTACTTCCAGATGAGGCACAGCGATCCAATGCTACGTGAATTCAACTTGAACAGCCTCCACACAAGAACTGATAAATCTTAAATGGTTTTGCGAAACTATCATTGATATGGTGCAATCGAACGAAACTATTACACTCTAAAAAGAAGTAGGTATTTTACCGAACCCCAGCAAACGTTCCAAAGATGTCTAAAAGCGTCAAAAGACTTTCAAAGTCTCTGAGGAAAGGACAAAAATATCTACGAAATCTTTAAAGGTTCTTCCCTTAGATGCAATCTCGGAATCTTTTCCTATAAAACCTTTTTTACCATTTTTTTGAGACTCTGGAGATCTTTCGACGCTTTTAGAAATGCCCGGAATCTATTTTTAGGATTTGGTAAAACACTTCTTTTTTTAGAGTGTAGTTAACTAACGAAATCATGAGCGACTTCATAAAACATCAGAAGGTTTCATATATTTGTTGCGAAGCCACATATATTTTCGTAAGTATTGCAAAAGTTCTCTAGTAGTTTCATACAGTGTGTCCGGAACTATTAGAGAACTTACGCAACTATGAATGGTTTCGTAGAACGTATGCGGAACTAGCACCGATTTTGTACAAAAGATACGAAGCTATCAAAAGATCAGTGAATAATGCTCGGAACTTGTAGACGGTTTTGTAGGAAAAGTTCATAACCCTCTTCAATTTTCCGAACTTAAAAAATTCTGTAGAAAAATTACGAAAAGATTTCTATGTCATGAAACTTACAATCGTTGCGTAAAACACTGCAACATCTTCAAAGTTCAGTAGATGACCCTTTTTTTTTTACAGTGTAGAGTCCTGTGAAACAGTCACAAATCCCGAAATATATCCTATTTGTTCTATTCCATGGGCAATCTAGATTGTCTCAAAAATTTTTTTGGATGAAACAAATTAAGTATGGATGTTTCGAGATTTTTGATTTTGCATCTCAGAACACGTTGTAAAATTCAATGATGTGAGTGTTACTTTATCACTTTCTAACAAAACATAAAGATACCTGCGTATCTTCTGAAGAAGACATAAGTAAATATTATGGCGTCATCTGCATGGCTGCAATATGAGAAAACTAATAATATTCAAATTCGATTATTCATACTATTTTCATTCAACACTCTGTATAGGTTAACATAGTTGTAGGCTCTGAAAATAAGGAATTTCTAAGTATTGGTTAATTGCCCAATTTTGAAAATTCAAAGAAATCCACTATAAGTATGAGAGAAAATCAAAATACATGAGTACAGCCTTCAAAAAAAGAATGTGGGTATATTTTTTGACCAATCTATAACATTGAATGACCTCTTAATTTCAGAGCGCATCGCTTATAAGAAGTTCATGCAGTAACGATCATTCGCAAGCGTGAATTTCCAATCGCAGTGTGGCAGTGAAAGTAGTTGATGGCGAAACACATCATTTTTGTTCACCGACATTCTAAAAGAATTTTCCTTAATATTATAGCAATCGTATTAACATTACAATTTCTACAGAGAATTTCACGCAATTCGACTCCTAGCATTAAACTGCTGTGCTCGCTCATAGTTGACGACATCGAAGAAATACGCGACTTTGATGAAAATATCATTTTGACAAAATATAAACATTATCAGTGAAAGACAATGCACACCAAGCTTTTCATGATCTTTTGTTGTTAACGCCATCTGACCTCTGCACACCATATTACTATTTCTTTAACAATTAAACGAATATTTCTAATAGTGCTGGCTATTTAAGCGCCCACTGAACCGATCGCAGAGACTTGATCTAGTTTTGTTAAACGATAAATGCCGTATCTCGAGTCATGCTTTGTGCATAACTGCTTTCATCTGGCGGATGTAAATCTGTGTACAAATGGCGCCTGTAAAACAGTAACGTGATATACAAGTGACTCATCACCATAACTCATATTTTGAAGAAATTTAATGAATAGTCTTCAATATAAGTTTTACATTTTTGAGCAATGTCAAGTATAGATAATGTTAAAAAACTTCTAAGGTTAGCTTCTTGTTTTTTTTTATAAACTTACTCAAAATATGCTTATGTCCACTTAACTTTGAAAATGAGCAGTAGATACGTCTAACTGTCTCTAACGTATATTGTCTAAGTCTACAGTTTGACTGGCAAACTGAAAGTATGACCCCTTCAACTTTCATTTATTGTCTTTCTTTCTTTGTCAATGCGTATAAGTAAGATAACGAGATAGAGAATATCATCATTCGTTCTGTTGTTTCAAATATCTTTTTATCTCTTCACATGTTGTTTATTCTATGTTGACGCACACTAACTACAATGGCGTCATACAAATTACATTATTCCAATCTACGTGGTCGTGGAGAAGTAGCTCGTCTTATTTTTGCTGCTGCAGGTCAACAATTTGATGATATTCGATATGAGCGAGCTCAGTGGGCACCACACAAAACTGTAATGCCTCTGGGTCAGATGCCTGTACTTGAATTTAATGGAATCAAATTGCCACAATCGCTAGCAATCGCTCGATTTCTTGCCAAACAATTTCAACTAGCAGGCAGAGATAATTTGGAACAAGCAAAAATAGGTGCTGTCGCCGATACGGTAGCTGATCTCATGGCTTAATATGGTCCAACATACAAGGAACAAATAGAAACAAAAAATCAAGCATGTATACAAAAGGTTTTAGCTGAATAGTTACTTCAACATCTAACAAATCTAGAAACCTTAGGCCAAATGTATAGTGATAGTGGTTATTTCTTTGTAGGCAATCATCTTACATGGGTCGATTTATTTCTATACGATTTGCTTGAGACTATTTTTAACACGATGATCAGATTCTTGTTAAATATCCATGGTTGAAACAATCATGAAGAAGTTGAAAAACAACCAAAAATTGCAGATTAACTCAAGAATCGACCTCAGACACTAGTTTAAATTAATAAATGAATAAAAAATATATTGCTAAATGTTATTTTAACTTTTTACATTCGAATAATATATTTATTTTTAATGAAAATAGAATGAAAAACATATTTGATATCTGTGAATTTAATTCAACTAATGTTTCAAAACTTCGAAGTTTAATATTGTTACAATTCTAAACATGTAAGATCAATTATTTGTCTGAAATCATCCTCTAAAAAACAGAGAAATATGTAAAATATATTTCAGTAACATTATTTTAAAAAAATTAAGAAATAAAAGGAGTTTTTTGTAAATAATCTGACTAATTGAAATAACATAACGAAAGTGTATGTTTTTAACATTTTCGAAGGGCAATATTATGTTTTCTTTGAGATGAAAATTATTAACATCAAATTTGAAGCATGTATAAATGAACTTGAAAAGATTAAGGAATAGAATTTTTTTAATTACAATATAGATATCATAATAATATTTAAAACATCTATCAGCATGCAATTGACAAATAAAGGTTTGAAAATATAGATGTTAAGTATTATCAGAATATTAATTTGTTTTTTTTCTAGAAATGTATGTTTTTCTATCATTCACACATTTTTATATTTTGCTTTCAAGATATCCAAAGCTTTTATTATCATACAGTTCTCGATCTTTACATAAATATTTAGAACGCATGACTAATGTTATTTGTTTACAATTCAACAATTGCTATACTAAAGATTTTTTGACAAATCGATAGGATATTCTCTATCTATAACTATCAATTAGAATTTTTTCTTTTTATTTACTTTAACAAAATATTTTTCATATTTATTAGATATTCAGTTGAATATAGTGCACCATTGAATATACTAATTTAGATTAAGCTCAATTGTAAAAAAAAAATTATTTATACATAATAATTATGTAGATGTTATCTAGATTATATTTTAAATTTTAAAATAGAATATTCTTGATTATTGATTAATTTTCTTTTAATAGAAGTATATCCTTTAAGAGATATCTATTCATGAGACGAATTGGAACGTTGTTGAGCTCGTCGTTCTGCTTCTTCTTCGATCATCGCCTGTTGAACATGTGTTGGTAAACCGGGATTCAAACTTAGAACATAAGGCAATAGACTCTTGGGCATATTACCAAAATCTATCATGACTTTAATAAATATTGTATTGTTTTGAACATATGGATTATCTTCTTGTTCAATTATTGATAATGGAATAAATTTTGGTATGCCACTAGCTATGTTCATATCCGATCGTGGTCGATGGAAACTGTTCGATCTAATGTCTGGTCGAAATGAATCGATGATATGTCGTTGCGTCGGTGTTTGATCGTACATACAAAACGTAACCTTATAATTGAATGGAAATTTGAGAATCGAATCATATAAGCCTCGCATTAGAACAAAAAATATTGACATATGTGTTTGATGAGCATTTCCATCACCATTTAGATACAAACGAACTTTCATTTTATACCCAATAGATGATGAATAAAATGACGGAGAATATATTGACGTTTGTCGGTTAGATTTTGCATTAGCTACAAATGAATCCTTTGATAGCATTGTTTAATGAATGGATGAAATTTCTTTGAAATTTTATTTTCAATATGGGTACTACATATTATGAATATTTCTATCAAAACTATGGAAAAAAATCTTTAAAGTCATTTTCGCCCAATATCTATACATCCACACAGGAATGGCGTTGTATGTTGGTCATCCTCATGTGAAAGTATAGATATTTGATAAATATTCTGCTGTCATTATTCAAGGTAACTAGATATACAACTTACTCATTTTCTCTTGAAAGTTTGTAATTTTCCATATATATATTCCATCATATGAAACATGTTGCATATCACTGATCTCTTCTTTCAATGATAATAATTCTTGATTGAGAGTACTTTGATTATACTGCATTCCTTCCAGAAAACTCTGTGTTTCTTCGATGGATAATTTGACTTGTGAAAAGTTTTCTGCCAATACTTGAAGTTGAATTTGAGTTTGAAGCGATTCATTGTTGAGACGTTGTACATCATCACTCAATACCTCAATACCACCTGACAAGGTATTTATTTTATCATAAAGCGCCTGTAGTTGAGCTGTGACAGGATCATCAGTTGTTGCAGTTGTTGTTTGAGGAAGACCACTGCCTATTGGTGTATCATATAATTTTAATCTTATTTGATGAATGATTTTAAGAACGGTAGCTTGATGTTGTTCAGTCAAATAATGCTCATCTCTTTTCTCACGAATGATCTAAAACAAACAGATTTTCAGATGTTTATTTTATAGTTGAAGAATATTCATACTTGTTCATTACAACCGAAATCTTTCAATACACAATCAACAGTTACTTTTCTGCATTGTAATACTTTATGTTCATTGAAATTATTTACTGAATTGAATTGTTCACCGCAATATTTGCATTTTGGATTTGGATGAAATTGATCGAGATGTTCCTTTGAAAGAAAACACTAGAGAATTTTCGAATAAGATGAGCGTAGACAAATAGACTTTAAAATGTCAACGATGAACGCTAGAGCAGACATCGAAAAAACCTTTAATTATTCTGTTTAGTTTGGATTGACCAAAACTTATTTGTAATTTGATTTTTTTGAGTAATTCTCTACTTTAATTCAATAGTACTGCTGAAGAAATTTCTTTCTAGGACATATTTCTATAATATACTGTGAGGATATAAATAAAAATATCTCATATCTAGATCTAGAAACATAATAGAAATAAAAGTAAATTTCGAATTGTTAGTTTATTTCCATATGAATAAATTATAATGCTTTCATATTTTCTTTTTAAAGTACACCTATCTAATATTTCACTTTATCAATTATTCATCATAACAAGCTACTAATACATTCTTTACAAAATAATTTGCAGTACAATTTCTGTAAGATTAAAAATGTGAAATACGATGGTATTTGTTTTTTTTATGAACAAATATATAGAAAAACATTCCAATTTTAAGATCAGTCTAAATAGAAGATAGGAGAGAAACATTTTAAAATTTCGTTGTCTTTTCTCGAAAAAAAAACACAATAAAATTTTGAATGGAATTGTTGTGAATGATGTGCCATGAAATTTTCAAATTTTTATTTATTAATATTTTTTATTAATTCAAAAATCTTTGTTTGTGATAGTTTGGGTAAGATGGAAAAGGGAGGAAACAGGGATGGTGGTTGCAAATTTCTACCGTTAAATATTTCAACACTCTCTTTTAATGATGAAACATAGGTGTATCCAAGACATTAACATCACAATTTAGTTCAACTGATCGATAGAAGTTTCATAATTATAAGTAAATATACTCAAATTTTTTCTTCTGCAAAAATATCCGATGGCTATGGAGCAGTTGACAAATGAATCATAGGGAAAACAAAAATTTTATTGTAATTAAAAAGAAATTCAAAATATCGATTAGTCGAAGTTCATCTTAGATAGAACATGAATATCTCAAATAGAGCCCTATGCGTGTCACTTTTCGATATGTCGAGAGATTAACGATGAGTGAATAATTTCTAATTCTATAATTCCATGAAATATTCAACGACTAGCGGCTTGGATAAGAAATGTTACTTGATACTTGTCTAAGATGCCGATCCACTGACAAAAAGAACAATCGATTGCTATTAATTGCATGTCACTTTTGAAACCTCTATCAACCATGATCTAAACAATAAAAATGTGTTTTATTCAAATTAAAGAAAAACTTCATTGTACTTCATCTTGAGATATTTCTGTTTGACATTGAACACATTTGATTATAGCTCTATGTATTAAAATGAAAAAAAATATTTATGTCTTTTTATATCGTGACTTACTCATGTTGAGGATCGATACATGATTGACATAATCGATGGCCACATGTATTTAATTGTACTGGATCTCGTAATATTAATAAACACTTTGAACAAATATATTTCTTATCAAGAATATTTTTGTTTTTTGCATCAGTTCCAACCATCGTTGTAATTTTTATCAAAAATAGTAAGTACTGAAGTGTCACGAAAGAAATCGTTTCAAATTTTAACTAGAACATTATTTCAAAGTGTTAAATTTATTGTTTTAGATTTATTCATCTTATATCTGATCGTAATATGACTACTATTTGATAACTATGATTCATGCTAGAACTACCTAGTAATAGTTGCTATGAGATCATTATGACTTAAGTGATCATGGAAGACATAAAGATCATACGGTTGTTACAATTAAATTAATTAATTAGTATTAATGAGGTTAATGAAATGATCACTATGGTTTAGTCACTAAGTGCTATTCGATTATTACACAGATGATGTAAAAATGAAACAAAGATCATATTATATTAATTCTTCGACATCGGATTTCTTCTACAAGCAAAAATTATTTGAGCTTTTTATGTAAGAAACTTGGAAAATAGTACTAGAGCCTAGCAACATAATCTTATCCTATTGCGGTTTACAGTTGCTTAGGATACAGTTAGACTACACTCGATTAGTATTAAAGCACTAATATTCGCCATAACCACTACGATACTATTCATGGTGATATCTCAAAGGTAACGCATTTTATTAGGAGTAGATCTCTAGTTCTTTATATATGAATACATTTTAGTTCAATTTCACAACATAGTAAGCCTTAAAGTGGCATCTTTCAATCATATTGCTCTCTACTCATTCTATGAAATGAGCTGTTCTAAATAAAAGATAGCACCAATATAGAATCATTAGTTTATGTAACCGTTACTTAATAGAACATTATGAATTCCAATATTAAACAAGCGATGGTATCAACTCAGTTCTTTTTGCAATTTAAAAGAACAACTATCTGAATTAGGTGCAAAAAGAAGCATATCATACACTTTTATCAGATAACAAATATAAATAAAAATAAGAGATTTTATTTTTATTCTCTGAAATGATTACTGGTAATAAATATCAAGAATTTTTGATTGAAACGATCATGGGAGTGATTATAAAAATCATTAAATCACTAAAAAGATCAACATAGGTTAAAATATTGCGAGCATTGACAATTATTGTTCACTAATTTATAAATGAGCCAGTGGTTTATCAATAGATTAAGATACGATGAGTGAATCTGAACACATAACTATAATAAAATAAATCATATTTCTTAAATAATCTGAGAATATTTTTCGTTCTTGACTACCTACATACATAGAAAGATGCTCATATCGACGATGGTGGAAGATACAAAAATTGAATCACCTATTGGAAAGAATATGATTTTGTTGAGTATACTTATTTATTTAAACATATTCATCAAATATTTATTTATTGATAAACCATTTGCTCATTTATACAACGTTGAACAATAATTTAATCATATCAAATAGTTAATAATATTCGCTACTTATAACTCATATTGATTTTTTAATCCAAAGCATAATAGCTAGATGATCTTATTAAATGGTCCCATGATGATATATATTTGTACTGTTATTCCACCAATTTAGGGTCAAGTCAATCGACCACCTTCAATTGCCCGAAAGTGTATTAAGAATAAGAAAATATTCTCATTATCTTAAAGAAAAAAAAACGACATTTTATAGAAAAGGATGATTGATAAAATTTCTTAGATGAAAAATTTAAACATTATTATGATATAAATTTGCAGGTGATTAACAATCTTTAAAAAAAGCGAGAAAACTTTGTAATCCTAGTTCTGATAATTTCTACTTTTTGACAGTTATCTGCAATTCCATGCCTATAATCAGAGATTTTAGATAATATTTCAATCGTCTAGAATATTAAAACAATAGACCCTAACGGAAGAACGTGACATTTCGACTTCATATTTGGATGTTTGTAGTTAGTCATATTGTATACATTGAATAAACATTATATATTTCATGTAAGTTACGCAATCTCGAATGATATGAAAATTTGCAATGAGGCATAATTATTTCTCGTTTTGTTTACTTCTTGGTACAAGTACTGAATTAACCAATCTTAAATTAGATGAAATATCTATGTCGCTGTAAAAATTAAATATAATAAGCACTAAATTTATTTCAACTTTTTTTGTAATTAAAATGACAATTAAAAGCTTTTCGAAATGATTTTATTTATTACTAATCGAAATCTACTGGTTAATTTTTCACAAATAGGAAAAAAAGTTTGAATATTTTCCCAGAGAAATGAAAATTTTGATGAATTATACAGAGAAATAATGTAGTTATTTCTTTGATTCAAAATAAATAAACAATTCTGTCTGTTCGTTAAGTTTCTATACGAGTATTTCGTAATTTCAGATTTGTAACACATCTAAAGATTTTATTCTGAAAATTTCAGTCAACCATATATTGGTTTTCTAAAACACGTCAAAGTTTATAATTTTTTTTCAGTATCACTGGTTTATACATTATCAAGAAAGATTATGGGAACATTTATTTTATCAATACGAATAGATTTAACAAAAGACATTTTCAATGTTTAAAAAATCTTTTTCATTGCATTTCATTAGTCAATAGATACATGAAAAAATGTTGCTTATTTTACACAAAAGTAAACTGATTCATGATCTGAAAAACAAATCGAGGATTTTATCGAAATTTTTTTCAGACGCTACGTGAGATTCTATAATTATATAAGAACGAAAATATCCAAAGAGCAGAAGAAAGAAAAATTTTCTGAATCACAGCTGGACTGAAGTCGGAACGGAATGGTTTAGAAAGTCAACTGAGGCGGTACAAACTGAAATTTTACCGGTTGAATTTATAAAGGATTGCTTATTCTATATTTGCACTTATGGTTTTCAGAATCAACAAAATTCTGATCGATTAAATTTCGACGTTGCAAAAACGATATTGTTTGATGATAAAGGACGAATTCGCTTGTTTTTCTATAGCATCTTTTATAATTATTCTTTGGAAATTGTAAAGGTTTACACGCTACATCTTGTGGTGTATTTTGCTTTTTTTCTAATAACATAGATCAAGTAATAAAAAGATGAGACACGAAAAAACTAATTTATCTTTTACCAAAAAAACATCTCGTTTTCATAATATCAATATTTGGTGATTCAAAATTGTGTTCATTTTGAACAAAAAACGTGCATCTATAAAATAAGCGATCCTTTATAAATTGTATTCACTTTTCACATTGCATCTCATGGTATATTGTGTTTTTTAATACAACCTATTAAGTGATAATAAAATGAAATGCAAAAATGTCCCATCTATTATGATTCAAATGGTACCACCTAGTTCATATCAAAAACAGTTTTCATGATAATTTTATTATTATGATATCAATTGACTAGTGATCAAATATCATAGAAAGATAGAGCAAAAGACGACTTATCTTTTCATCAAAAAAGACACTTTTTCCAAGCAATCTACACGAAATTAGGATGTAGGGCTCACCACTTTTGGTACGACCTAAGTAAAAAAGTTGTGTAGCCGAGAAACTACATGAATTTCAATTCGAAAAATATGATAAATCATAGAAATTATTTTATCTCTTGTCGACGAATAGTGTTCTGTAGTAAATTAACTATGCTACTTAGTGCAGGAATATGTTTGACAGAAAAGTTGTGTCGAACATAAATGATCGTTAAAATTCAAACTTCTAAATAACACTTTATTTAACTATCCCACTTTGATTAGTGAGTGAATCCATATGAAGCTTATCATTCTCTACGAACAGCTCAATCCTATAGATTTTGTGTCATTTTCTGAGAGAAAGCTTGTTTTTAATTTTGACCATCAAGTAGAGATGTTCATCGCGGTTGAGAATCTGCCGCGACGCTAATCAAAGAAAGCGACCCGCGCCGCTACCGTGATGGTATTTTTAGATATCTTTGGATTTGCAAGATGGTGGCCGGTTTAAATTACAGCTGCTCCTAGCAATCGATCATATTCGTCAAGCCTTATCGTGCAACACACATCAACTTCGAGATTATGTCTAAATTTTAAAAACTGCTACCGCGCCCGCCTTGATGGTTTCTGAAAAAATCTACCGCCACCGCTGCTGTGATAGCAGTAGTGGCAGCATCGTGATGAACATCTCTGCCATCAAGTGAGATAGCATGTAGTCGAACATAATCTGTATATGAGAAGAAAGCAGTTATGATACTGAGATTTTGAAGTTTTAGCAAGTTCGACCACATAGAAAAGTCAAGTTGTTCAAAAAGAATTAACTAGGTCTTTAAACTTTAGTTATCAAAGTTCTTTATATGCCTGTAAATAGAATATTTTTGATTGCCTTCTACCTCACTAAAAATAGTTAAAGTCAAAAAACTTTTATCTATAGATATGGTATATTTTTTATGAGTTTGTCCTAATAAAAAGCTTTGCGTCGAAGACCAATGAATTATACATTATGGTCCTTATTAAGCTAAAATATCCTTCAACATATTTCGTTTTCTTGTTTAGCTCGCCAAGCAAATAGCTTTATTTCTTTTGGAGTCTACTTCAATTTCGACAATCTCATCTAATCAAATTCTTTATACGGCTGTTTATTTGCTCCGAAGAACATTGATGATTATTGAAGCGATCTTCGACTTCTATCAGTAGTGTTTGGCTTACATAGATTCAGAAGACTTGAGGATACCTGAATTCAAAAAAATCGTATAACAGTACTAGCGACTAAGATAATTGCAAAGTACAACAAAAGCAAGGATGTCAAGGATATAAAAGAGAATGAGGGTAGAGATACGTAACCCAACTGAGGGTGAAGGGAGAGACATGTACGTACTTTTTCCTAACTGAGAGTAGGGGTAAATACTCGTGCACACGTGTCCGAACTAAGGATGAGGATACATATACGTAAACACGTCTCTCAATTCAGGGCAAATGAGAAACACGTACGCATACGCCTGCTAATTCAGGGTGAGGTCATAAACACGCGAGGTTTCTATCTATCCTGCATTATAGGTCATGAGAAGGGAATATCAGTGACAGTATTAATGTAATTAATGTAATACATCATAGACACGACATCCTTTGCATTCTTGGCATCCCTGACATCCTCGCCATTCTTGGTATCCTTGGTATTCTTTCTTAAGATTTGCTAATATCAAATGGTTTTTGAATTCAGGTATTCTCAAGACTTCTGAATTCATGGAAGTCGAACAAGTCTAACTTCTATTGAGAAAAAAATGTTTATGACAAAAATGCTCTTCAAGCTCAAACTAAAGTGAACCAAAGCTGAATCAGACCCAGTGATCTTCGATATTTTTTGAGTCACTCTTGTGTTATGTCCTTTATACGTTAATATGTATACGTTTATTTGAAACTATAAAACAGGCCACGTTTACATAGAAAACGGTTACTATTTACATAACATGTTAACAATCAACTGAATGGATTAAACCAAAAGGATCTTATACATTATTGGAAAAATACGTGAAGTGTGATTATGAGAAGAGAAGGAAAAATCCAAGAAAAAACATTTTGGAAATTACCTGATAGAACGAAAGAAAGTGATATCTATAGCGACCATATAGATAAGATTCATACTATGATTCATCCTATGATACGTTGTAAACACGTCCCATAACATTTTCCTTGGCTAGTTTGAAGTCCTGTTAATGCTAATTGTAAAGCACTTACTATACATTCCACATTCAAACTGTATTATTTTACAGTAGAATCACGTGCAGCTTTTCATTAATGTATATAATGTAAAAATGATACTTCATGTTCACGAGTTTGAATAGTATGCATTTGCAATACAATATTCTGAGTAAATACTAGTGAAGAAAAAAATATATATCTGAGTACTTTGTTTTGGAGATTAAAGATCAGTTCTCAAACATTGATTCACTACATTAATAATGGTTTGTTACTAATATCGATATTGTAAATATTTATTGCACAGCACGTCTCCTGTTCCTAATTTTTCTTTACAGATTCAAAATGAATCAGCAATGATGTAATTAACTTGTTGCATTACTCATGTATTTATACCCCGCGAAAGTCGGAGGAGGGTGTACATCCTCTAAATAATTGAAAATTTTTGTTTCTTTTTCAGTAATGGACGTAGATTTGGGACACATTTTCCTGTCAGTACCCTTTTACATTCCCAAAAAATTTTTGCATCTCCTCAAAACCCACTACATCCCCTCATCTTAGACCCATCTCGTGGGCACTACATGTATCAAAAACTAATTTTTAAAAATTTTTTCCAACATTATTAGTACATTTATGATGACATTTTTTTAATGATTTTTTTCTGTTATAATATTGCATTACTTAACTATTTGATGAGTAAGAAAAAATTAAAAAGGAAGAACGATGTATGATTAATCTTTCTTTCAATATATTTTTGCTATTTATATGTATATTGACTTTTCTTAGAGTGTGTGTTATAGTCTTATTCACATATATCTTTTTTTTCTCTTCTTTCTTTTCTCCTGTCATATAGATGACACATAAGAGATGCATATATATGATATTTTCCTTTCTCTTTCTCCATCTTGTTATTTTCCAAACGATCTCTTTCGATAGTGTTTAGGTATTTTCCCTTTTCATTTATATTTCTTTGGATTTTTCATTCCTCATTATATATGTTTCGATCGTATTAGAAAATAAACGGACATTTTCAGTTTCGATCAGATTGATCGATTCACACGTTAACAGTGTGTATTTTATTCGTAATATAGGAAGGTAAAGAGACATAAAAGAATACAACTTGTTAACTTGTTGCTGCTGTTGTGTTGAATAAAAATGATGACTTTATGTTCTTTATTAATGATTCTTTATATTGTTAAAAAGTAAAAATCATCTACATTTTTTTTCTTTTTTTAACTATTTAATTCACTTGATTCAGTAATCTATAAAATAATACATTATAATTAAAGTTCTACACATTTGACTTTGATGTCAACATCTGTTTATCAATTGTCTTTCGTCATTTGAGTGTCTCGTTACATTATACGTTGCATATCGATTCAATTCCACAGAGCGTTATAGATATTATAATAAAAATAGTCTTCTGCGTAGAAAAGATTTTATATTGTATAATTTGTAAAATAAACTATTTGTTAAATGATGACATTATATGGAAATTTGTAATAATTTTCGAGAAAGTTTATTATCAATTTCTAATATGATATAAAAATGTTTTCGTTAATGTGCACAAAGTATATAATCATGATTATCTATCTCTACATTGGTATTCATCTATCCGTAAAAATTCTACAGCATTCTTCCCCTATAGAAAAAATAATCTCGAAAATTACTAATTTATTTTTGAATAACTAATGTCGACTTCATCGTTGCTGAACAATTTGAGATAAAACAGAAAGAAAACTTTACAGAGCTCAAGATTCTGTAAGTATCTGATTACTTCATTAAATTCCAGTAGTTAATTTCCAAAAAACTAAACGTGACACATTATGAATTTTATAAATATTGTCTATAATTAGCTTGAGTTCTATTTCATTGTACGGTTAGTTATTGACTATAGTTTACTTTTGACAATAATTAGGTTGGATTTTGGGAAAGTTCTTTTTGTATGCACATGAAAAACGATAAAGTAAAAACTTGGTCAAAAGTATGTCTTTCATAGTTTTTATTAATAAAGACGCTCAATTTCTTGCATAAATTAATTTGCCTCTTCCTATCAAAAAAATTTAGTTACACATAAAAAAAATGAATACAAAATTAATAGTGATCAATAATATTCCTCGTTATTCACTACACAATTTATTCCATCAAAAGTAGAAGATATTCCAGATCCGAAGAAAACCTTTGCTATACAAAGCTCATCAGAGTTAAAGAAATCTACTGATGGAAATCTATTAAAGAGACATTTTATTTATTCTAAACTGTGCTAGTTAAAAAAATACAAGAATATCAAGACAGAATCTTTAAAAAGATTTTCCAGTGCATTATTTAGAAGTGTATGATTATTCATGATAATTTGATAGAGCATTTGCTTACTAACACAATGTTTAACTCTTACTTTAATAATTCCTGCCCTTATTTAACCACTATAACAATTGTCACATTCATTATTTTGTATAACTGACAGTAGTAAAGCCTATTGAATATGTCTAATAGAACAGCCCTTTGCATTTTATAATAGAAAGTATTCTACAATGTCTTCTAAATTCACAACACAAATTGTACAAGTTTTAAAAACGAAACTATAAAAACCTTTCACTAATTATTTTCTTATCTTGATACAAAATCTGTTGATCGAAATGCCATGCTCTGAATACATTTTCATGTAAATGTTCTGTATATATACAAATTGATTGAATAGCAATGCTTTATTCATCATTACAATAAGAGTGACGACGAATGATGATTTATACCAATAATATATAAATATAATAAATTGCATTCATCATCATTAAACAGTGATTTTTGAGTGTTTATATTAATCATACGAATGACTCATGTGTGTTTTTGATAAAAAACACGGTCATTATTGGATATAATATAAAAGAATAACATAGATTTTTCCTCTTTCGTTCTGCTTTATGAGTCATGCTCTTTTTTTCTGCATTCTTTTACATACGAGGGCATACCGGGACTTATTTTTTGGGATTTATTTCTTCTGCGGGATTTATTTATTTACCAAGGATTTATTGAGACTATATAAATGTATTAGTATTTCAGTGCACCCTCGATCTTAGTTCCCTATCGCCCGCACTCACCCTCATCCTCACTTAGTTTTTGTCCTCACTCTTAATATGAGTTATATGGAATTTATTTTAAGATGTATGGGATTTATTAAAAAATTCGATTAAATCCAAAAAAAATAGATCTCGGTACCTGCTGCTTTATTGGTATATCACATCGAAGTTCCACAGTTAATAATCATTTTATTTACTCATTTTTTTGAAATTTTTCTCATATACATGTTCTATAATCTAAAAGACATTGTATATCATAGACCTTTTTTTTCAATGAAGCTAAATTTTGATTGAAAATGTCTCGATTATATCGAACTTATTTCAGTGAATGTATTGTATATCCCATGATGAATATCGTTGGACATTGAAATAATGCGTTATTAACATGGCGTTGTTCATCATTACTCATCATCTTATAGGATTTTAAGAGTTTTATTAAGATGGGTTAATAACCGTTTCATATTTTCCATGTGCATTATCATTTGGTGAAGAATATTGTGTAATTTGAAATTATTTACTCAAATATATATAATAGTAAAACGTACGGTTATATCGAATAATTTTATATTTGTGCTTTTGTTTCATTTATACTACACGTAGCTCAAGCAGATAACAAACTAATTGAATTGCATGTTTTTTTTGTACTTCTGCTTTACAAACACGTTTAATAAACATTTTTTTCTACTGAGAACAACAAAAAGAATAATACGAGTTTGATAAGAACATAACACATATAGTATTAGAGATAAGCTACTGTAGTAATAGAATAATCAATCATATCTAAAAACTGAGAAAAATACAAGCATCAACATTTATTCAAATTTTTTTATTACAATGTCTATGTCATTTTATCCTCAAATGGATACATATATATTTTGATTATAAACTACACTAAATTTCGACTAAAACATTTAAGATTAAGTATTATTTTTCATTAATAAATCCATTTTAGATGCATCAAAATAAGTAATTGTATTTGTTGTTGACATAAATCCATTTATAATAACATTTATCATTGATATTAACATTGTAATAAATAAAATAATATTATTATATTTTTCTAATTTTGATTGTTTTTCAGGATTTTGTATATCACCTTTACCAACAATAATAAGTAAATACGCTAAAATAATTTGTGCAAAAATTGAAATACAAACAAGAATAAGTGATGCAATCCAAATTCCATCACGATGTTTTTGAGATAATAATGTTCGTAATTGCATTGCATTACTTGCTAAAAATAAAAGAAAAAAATGTTTTCATTTCATATACAATCTTTATATTTACTAATTAAAGCAAATTCTAATAAACCATGACCTGCAAAAGAACAATACGTTTATTTTTATATAACAAAAAAAACTTTACCAAGTGTTTTTTTTGTTGCATAACGATTATAATTACATGAACAATCCATCTATGAAGAAAATAAAGGTTGAGCATTTTTTTAATATGTAAACTTATACTCAAATTCTCAGCTATCAATTTCATATTACAACATATGAAATATCTTTACGTTTTCTCCATCTCATTTTTATACTGTAATTGAGCATCAAATTTATTTATTCTCCCGGCTATTGCTTCAAAATCAATTATGTATTTGACTTAGTATAATATGAAGGTTAAGATATAAGGAAAGAATTTTCTAACTAATCAATTAAATCTATTTAATTACCTAACATGGTGTAACAGGATAATCTTCTTTTTTGTCCTATCTGCACGTTGCGCTACATAAGATAAAAGTTGTTCTTCAATGTTAGTTCGAATACGTCGCACTCGACAAGTAGTATCATTTGGTTTCGGATACATGCAGACGCTCTCCTGATTTATTCATCTTTTTTTTTATAACTCGTTATTCTTCTCTTATGTCTGAAAGTAGGTAAGAATCGCATACATACCAAGATCATCTTATAATGTGAAACATGGTATCTACACTGTCTTTTCAATCAATTATGAATCAATCATCTATGTTAAATAGAACTGATTAGTCAAGTCACCTGCAGCGAATTGATACTAATCAATAAAAATCATTATATTTTACAGATAAGAGCATTAGAGGTTTTTATTGAAAACTTTTCATTTAGCTGTTATTTACCTTAAACGAATTTTTTGATGAAGGTCAAATAACTTTACCAAATGATGAATATTTGCCAGATATTCGTTTTAGGAAAAATGATATTTTTGTCTGCAGGCTTTTAAATATTCTTTTATTAATACTTATATATCAGTTCTTGTGATGACTAGGCAAGCAAATCAGAACAAAACTATTTTGGATGTTCATTCGTGAAAGACATTCAGGTACGGAGAAATCAGCAAAAATTGAATACATTCGGGTAGAAGGAAAAAGAATAGATACATTTGGATATCGAGATGGTAATCGAATTTTTTTTGTTGCTATTTTGCGTATATTTCGCAAAATTTTTGACAATGGAAGTGTTTTGTATTGATAATGAAAAAAAGTGGAATATATTTGGATTAAATGAAAGTTCGTATTGTCAAACTAACAAGATTAAAATATTAACGGTTCTTAACTTGCCTATACAAAGATATTTAAAATTTAAGATATGTGAAATGTATGTATAGAAATGAATTAGAAAAGGTTTTTCACACTTTTGTAAGGACAAAACATGATATCGTTGAAGCCATACGAAAGAGAATCTCTAAAAAGCTCATAATCAGCCTGAACAATACCATATTTTGTTCTTATAACAGTGCAAAAAAACTTTCCTGTTTCATTTGTATGCATACACTTCACATTTCTTAAAATATAAATGTTCTCCTCTAAGTAAGCCAAGGATTGCTAATATTTTAACCATAATAGTTTGACAATGAGAGCTTTCATTTGACTCGAATATGCTGTATCTTGGTCTTAATCAACATAAACACTTTCATTGTGAGTAAAAATGGTTATTAAGCAGTATTTTCAAAAGAAGCGCCCTGTCAGATTTCTGTTACGTATCAGGTACGAGTAAATTACATGTATACACGATGTATCAGTCATTAGGTATATTCTGAAAAGAATCGTTTTTCTTGACAATCGAACAGAGTAAGTTTTAAAACTTCTGAAATTTGTAAAACGTCTCGGATGGCAACAAAATCCGGCACAGTAAACATTGATTCATGCCTAGAAATCAAAACGCTTCGAGACTTTCGACTCAGTAATTATGTGAAACGCTTGAAGAACTTTCAAAATTTAGATATCTATTTTTTTATCTTTGAAAAATCTTTCTAAGATTTTGGAGATATATTCGAAAACCTCATCTGACTTCCGAATGATCGAAAAGGTAATTAGATTCGTTTCCAAGAGAACGATTCATTTTAGGTATACAATAAAACAAGTACTTTGGGACAAATAAGCTATTTCTTAAAAAAATTTGCCAACTGGTCATACAGGAAAGAGAAGGGTCGATACGTATCATTTTTATCAGAACATTCTCTATGAATGAGCTCTAAAACAGTTGATCGTCAACAGATGGTAGTTTTAAAAAGACGAAAAATGATGTCTATAACACGACCGTTATTGTAGGGTTCTTGTGAACCCATAGCAGCATTTTTGTCCCTGTTAGAGTTGTGTATTATTTGTGGTAAAGACATTATACACCTGTGTGAGATTAGAGATTAGATAAGAGGAATGATCCAAAACAACAAATAGTCATCAAGTGTATTTTTATTTTTCTTACATTGGTTAGTGAACGAGAAAGATTACTATTGAATAGTTATTGATTGAGTTGGATGCTTACATCAGTGTTCTAGAGAGTATTATAAACAAATTTTCTAAATTGCCTTAGGCGAAGGCATTTTAATACTCTGTTTGGAAAAGTACAACGAATAATTATAGTCAGTCAATACATGATTAGTCTATGGTACGTATCTCCTATTGTTAAACTATAGATTGTTACCATGTTTGCATGAATAAATGGAACATAAACATGTACAGTTGTAGTGATATATGCCTGATTTTATATGAAAACTCAATTCTACTCTACTTTCAATATAAATTTTTATGGATATCCAAAAGCATCAAATTCGTCATACAAGTAAATTTTTGATGTTATTTATTATGTTCTGCGTTGCCACAGTCGAAGTGCTCTGCTTTTCAAGTAGGTAGAACGCACAAAACATGATGGAAAGAAAAAAAACAACATCACGTATTATATTTGAGGCATATAACCTGATTGAAATTATGACACATTAAATGATAAAGTGGGAAGAAAGCCACATGAATACTGAAATCTTTTCTTGTTCTCTTCCAACAATGTCTCAAATAAATGCTTTTTTTTCGAAATTTTTATAAAGGACAAACCTTCGATTCTTTTTCTAACTGCTGATGTTTTTTCTTAATAAGTTAAAAGGAAAGAATATTTTACTAGAACAAAAATAATGGTTTAGATCTACTCCATCTCTTTCTTAACTGTTTGGAATTTGGACTTGAGAAATGAATACCCAATTGGTCCCCTTTGTTCAAATATACACATTGAATTTATTCTAATTCCTCCCCACTTTATGTAACACTCGAATATGCATGCTTATCTCCATTTATATTGACAACTAGTGATATTCATAACTGGATTCATTTTAGAAAATCAAATTAATCAGACTAAATATAGTCAATTTTAATAATTTCGATTTCCCATGAAACAATATATTAACATCAATAAAAATAAACTTCTTTTTTTCCTCAATATTTTCAACTCAATTGTAATGAATACATGAGTGAAATTATATATTTCTAGATTTGTTGATTCATTATGATTGTCAAGTTGATATTCAATTATGAAATACAATCGAACGTATTTATATCTATTTACTGTTTAAGTTAATTCGACAATATTTGGTTTCTCAATGTATCCAGTCATATTGATAGACAGACACTTGTTTGATTAAAATGAACATTGAATGACCGAGTTTTTTCATTCACAATTGTCTGATGGAAGTGATTATTGTCAATATTCTTTTCAGAGACTTGCAGGGTAGTATTTCTACACTCATATAACATTATATTATTTTTTCAATAGATAAATAGAAAAATAAATAAAGCGTTACATTTGAGGTAACATGTTGGTTAGAAATGTGAGTAGAATACAAATGTCATACTTTTTGCTTGGAAATATACATTGCGTGTATGAAATATTTGTTTGATTATTTTTTCCTCTCTCTCATTTTCTCTTCGGTTTTATTCGAATAATCCCTAGTGATGTGGACGGTTTTTTCCATTCTCCCCTTGTTGACTGCAATATTATCTTTTGTTGATTCGCTTTGGTCGATAAGGTGAGATACGAACATGTGTAATTTCAGTCCTCCATTTTAAAGTTGGTTTTTACTGATTGTCTTTATATTCTAAAGAGATTGGGATAGAAGGTCATCGTTAATTTTGAGTGTAAATCAACACTTGAATAGCAGAAGAAAAGTACTTTTTATTGTGAAAAACATCAGATACCATAATAAAATTATCAGAGCAGCAGCAAAACAAAAATAACTTGTTGGATTTTTTCAATTTTTAAATGAGAGATGAGAATGTTTATCTGTTTTTTACAACATTATTTGAAATTTTTCTGATCTGGTTTTTTTCCAATCATGAGACATATTCGATTAAGAATAAGTCATACGTATATATATATACAAAGATTGTTATAAAATGCAGATATATGAGTTATCAACCGAAAACATTCATTTATTAAATTATTTTTATTGCAACAATAAATAGTAAGTATATCATATGTTTGAAAATAGTGTTTGATAGAGAATGATGTTCATACTAATAGTAATTTATACTATCTTCATAATTTTGTTAAACTCCCTGAGATATTTATGTTCATGATGAATTATATACTTAATTTATAAAATCTTACTTGTCATTCATAGCCATCGTTATTAACGTATACACAATATATATAGTCTATTTCAATAAAAGTATATTTGGAGGGAACTAAAGAATTATCAGAATCCACAGCTAATATATCGTAGTATCGTGCGGCGCTGAGAAATCTAAACATAATCAATATAAAAACGACATATATACAAAGATAAGGTACGGTTCAAGGTACAAAAGTGTTATATTTAATAATTGATTCTCTCTTCTTTCGCTTCAATAAAAGCTAAAAATCTTGATTTCATGGCATACACCAAATGATTTAGGACGAGTTTATCGATTTTTTTCCATTTTTCATGTAAAAAGGTGTCCGACGCCTGAAGATTTGGTGATTTTCGTTTCTCAACATGACGTTTGGTGATGGATCAGAGGTTTTCCACAGGACTGACGTCCGAACTATTTGAGGGCCAGTCGATCACTTCGGGTACTTTATTATATATGAATTACTGAACCACTCGACTTTTGTGCTTCGCGTCATTATCTTCTTAAGGTCGATATTGCCGACCAAATTGCTTTCTGGCATTGTGGATGAAATGATCTTGAAGAGTTTGAACGTAGTAGGGGCCATCCATGCTTATATTGAAAGAATGATAGCTCACTAGGCACTTGATACTGAAGCCCCCCTCCCGCTCTCCACTATAATCTTGTTTGTTCTATGGAATTCTCTTCACTTCTGCTATTGAATTTCTTGACCATCAGTGATTGGTGTCTCGAAACAGTTGATAGCAGATTTCATCAGTGAATATTGTTCCACTCCAGTTGTTGTTTTGATGCTTGATTGCCCATTGAACACGTGCATCCTTTTGTTCTTGAGTCAGCATCGGGTGTACCATACGGCAAAATACTCTTGTAATCCATTCAACAGAGTTGACGTTGAACAGTCCATTGGGATACACGTTCAGATCTCAATCATGAAGTAATTTTTCTGATAATTCTTGTGATGTTATCTCATTGTTTCATGGAATCCATTGACCAAGTACTTGGTTATCATTAGTAGTAATTTTATGAGGTCGACCAAAGGCGTGATCTATCCTCAATTGTACCTTGTTCTTTAATCTCGGCAATATTATATTTAATAGTTTTAAGCGGGATCTTTGTAGTACGAACAATTGTTTCAGGAGATCGATGACCGTTATTCCAGAAATGTAAAATAGTTGAACGCTTCGTTTTTATTGCACTTAAATTACGTTGTTGAGGCATTCTTTCCCAAAGAAAGAATGTTGATGACGAATCCTAATACATGTCGCTATATATGCCTCTCCTCATATATCAGAAGGTTCTCGAAAATTGTTTCAGAAATTTTGAGAGATATGTTGTGAGAAAGTCAAGCTATATAGAGGGCAAAGACTTTTACACATTACTTTATATTCATGTTTACTTTTAAAACCATATTATCTTATATTTCAGTATGATTTATTCAAATCTGATATATATGTTACAGGGGAAATTAAAATTCTAGGGGAATTTAAAATTACCCTAGCAAAAAGTTAGGGCAACTTAAAATTTTAATTTCCCCTGCAGGGCAATTTGAAATTCTTCTGACATTTTTCTAGGGCAATTTTAAATTCTCCTAATATTTTGCTAGAACAAATTAAAATTTTAAGTTCCCCTGTAACATATATCTAACGAGGGAAGTACATTAAGTGATTAACCACTTTTGAGTTCGAATTTTATGCATAATGTAGACCCCAGTGTGTTATGAAAAACCCCAAAAGGATAAGGACCCATAGGTCTTTCCTCTAGAGTTATAGCCATTGTACTGGAGTTTTAGCTTATAGTACAGTATACAACAACAAATCGAATGACAGTATTTCAACCTAAAATTTTATCCACAAATTGTCCAACTTGTAAATAGTGTGCTCTACAGTTTTCAGCTCAAAAGAATGTTTCCTTCACGAGATTTTGAACTTCCAACAATCACTCATATTTTATGAAAGATGCGAGAATCTTTTGTTTTCTTGGAAGTTCAAAATCTGGTGAAGGAAACATTCTTTTGAGCTGAGAATTGTAGAGCACACTATTTACAAGTTGGGCAATTTGTGGATAAAATTTTAGGTTGAAATACTGTCATTCGATTTGTTGGTGTATACTGTACTATAAGCTAAAACTCCAGTAAAATGGTTATAACTCTAGAGGAAAGACCTATGGGTCCTTATCCTTTTAGGGTTTTTCATAACTCACTGGGGTCTACATTATGCATAGAATCCGAACTCAAAAGTGGTTAATCACTTGAGGTACTTCCCTCGTTAGATATTTTCTCTTTGATTTGATTCCATGACTTAAATACTTTTTGTTTCAACTTGTTTGATATTATCACAAAAAATGAATAACTAATCGAAACATTGTAACCTACTCAAGTTTGAAAGAAATGGTACTGGTTCGCGATACTACAAGTATTAATCTATAGCAATACACTCATGTTAACAGTTTTAATAGTATAGCCGTATAGCGGTGTTCGCGATATAGTGATCTTCATGGTATTAGGGTATAATAGTATTATACAACTAACACTCCTATATCATTTTCATCAATATGTTTCTACTAGCGGTAGTACCCGGCGTTGCTCCGGTAATCTCCATGCTGAAAACTTAGCATGTCAGAAAACGACAGAAGACATATAGAGGGCTTGCTTGTGACCTTTTCATCTTTCATTACTACATATCCCGCCGTACATCTACTTACGTTCATTCTTAAATCGAATAATTCGGCAAATAGCGTGGGGTGTGAGTGTCTTTCACTGAATTCATGCCTATTGTCAAACTCTATACTAACACCCAATGCAAAAAAAAATGACAGTAAGAGATGGATATTCTAACAATGACAACAGATGCTCTGAAGTTTATGAAAGATTCGTAAAAATTGAAACATATCATAACCTGTGTGAAATTTCACCCCAATCCTCCCGCCGATTATTCGTACCCCTCTGTATTCTCCTCGAGATCTAAGAATATGTTATGAAAAGCTTGGCACCGCTATCTCGTGCGGTGTCCGAACGTATAAAAAACAGAAAAAAAGACATAATTCCCTCTTTTTATATACAGATAATGAATTATGAGTAAGAGAATTTTATCTCACTGGTTGCCTTCTTCATTCGATGGATATTTTCAATCATATAGTTGTTCTTCATTTTACACATTCTATGAGTCTTTTTCGAGTATCCTAAAATGTCGTGTATACAATGGCAAAAAGCGTAGGTTTTTATACATTTCCGTTCTTGAATTATTGAGGAAACAATCATACGCACAAATTCCCTAGAAAAGACATTTACTGTAGTAAATCTAACGATAGGAGGGGACAAACATCCCCTCAAGTGAAAATTTTGGGTCAAAAACTGTCCTATGACTTTCCTCTAGTTGAAAGGGTATGCTGTGCAAAGTTTATTTGCATTTAACCGTACTTTGTCCAAATGAATAGCAAACAGACAAACAGATAAATAGATAGACATTCCTCTTTATATATATGGATTAGAAACCTCTGGTTTTCACATTTAGACCAAAGAATTATCGATACGAAATGATTATTTTGAGAATCATAACAAATTCGCTAAACTTCCGAAAAATTAACGCAAACTGCATTGCGATATGACTTGCACAGCACTATCTGAATGAGATTTCACCCACACACCCAGATGACCATGCGAACCCTCCGTCCACCTTCCTCGGAACTTAGAGAAGCATTGTGGAAAATTTGGTAACGCTATTTTTTACCGGAATTGAGTTATAAGCGAACAGACAAACATTCTTCTTTATATATATAGATTTCGTGTCAAATTAATTTTATGTTAAAGAAAATGATTTGGCCACAAAATCAAATTTCCTTTCATATGTGAAATTAACCATATTAACTTAATTATTGCATTGCATCACATTTCTCAGGTGTATTGCACACTTAACTTTAGTAGGAAGTGACGATGACGTTGGTAAAAAGGTGAAAAGGTCGGAAGGAAGTAGTGACATAGGAAGCAAAATCGGAAAAACTACTCCTTTATAAATATCTCCATTACTGTCAAATTTTTAAAAACTGAACCTTCCAAAGTAGTAACTATAGCTAGCAGACGTCGACAATTGCATCTATAACGGTTTGTTTTAATTATTAACGAATCGTAAACCAATATAAGGAACTATTCGTGACTGTGTCACTTATTTTGTTTACCAAGATTTGCCTTCATGTCTAGCAGTACTTACGATCCAAAAATTGGCAATTTGAAGCAAATCAAGGATTCTACGAAAGGTATATAATTCAATGACCTAAAGCTTGGGACTATCATGAAAATCAAGTAAAACGATTCAATAAAATTTCTTGAATTACAAGGTAGACTCAAGAGTGAGCGTAAGAGTGATATTCTCCCAGATATTTCTGTGAAATTCAAGGAATTTTATTGAATTCGTAGAGGGTAATTCTCTCGGAAACGTGCCAGAGTATATATCGACTTTCTCCAAATCAAATAAAACTTTCTGAATTTGTAGAGGTTGGACATGTAAGCATAGCTGTAGAATCAAAACGGTTTGAAAACCTTGTGAATGTGTCCAAAAAGTAAAGTGGAGTCAAAGAAGGCATCCTAGCCAAACTGGACCAGAGCTAGCTCTTCTATTTCAAATGATAGAAGTCTGAAAATTTTACCACAGATACTAATCACTGAGGCGTTCATTTTCTGTACCGAATGATTTTCATTCTCATGTTCTGTTTTTTGGGAAACTGCTACAGAAAAATGCTAATTTCTGCTGTGTTCTATCAAATACCGAAACTCGCAAATCTCCAGCTTGTTCCTGAACTAAATGGTAACAGCATCTTTGGGCGGACTTTTGAAAATTTTCTAACTTTGTACTCTGCAGAGCTAACTGCAGAATTCCCAGAACTTCTCCCCATAGTGAAGTATCATCAGTATACTTAGCTCTGTCATTTCCGAAAATATCGTCTTTGCCCAATGAGTTTCATTTAAAATCGATTTTGATGGCTTTCTGAAGACAAACCATGCTGGAAATCCTATGCAAAACTCGTCATAATCGATTTTGTGTAAAGCTCATTGGGCCAAGATGATATTGTCAGAAATGATAGGGCTAAGTATGCTGATGATGATCCACTATAGAAAGAAGTACTGGCAATTCTGTAGTTGGCTCTAAAGAGTGCAAAGTTGGGAAATTTTCGGAAATCAGCTCCAAAGATGCTATTACCATTTAGTTCAGGAACAAGCTAGAGATCTGAGAGTTTCGGCATCAGATAGAATACACCTGAAGGATTCTAATGCGCTAATAAAAATTAAAATTTGGTTTAAGTTTCATGGAAATATCACATTCAGAAAAAGATCAGAAATTAGCATTTTTTTGTAGTAGTTTCACAAAAAAAAACCAAACATGAGAATGAAAATCATTCGGTACAATAAATGAACGCCTCAGTGATTACCCATGTAAAAATTTTTGGAAATTTCACGGTTTAACGAAAAAAGATGTTACCTATTTGACCTTAAAAACGCGTTAAAAATCTGCGTTTTAACGAAGATTTGTGTGTTTCCCTTCGTTAAAGTGGAAAAAACACGTGGAACTTCGTTGAAAAGCGGATTATTAACGCGTTTTTAAGATCAAAAAGGTAACATCTTTTTTCGTTAAATCGTGAATTTTCCAAAAATTTTTACATGGGTAGTATCTGTGGTAAAATTTTCAAACTTCTATCATTTGAAATAGAAGAGCTAGCTCAGGTCCAGTTTGGCTAGGATGCCTTCTTTGACTCCACTTAACTTTTTGGACACATTCACAAGGTTTTCAAAGCTTTTTGATCCTACAGCTATGCTTACATGCCCGAGTTCTACAAACATAGAACATTTTATTTGATTTGGAGAAACTCAATATATGCTCTGGTATGTTTCCGAAAGAGTTACTCTAGACAGTTCGAAAGGTTTAAGTCATTGAGTTTTATATATGACTTGAATGCCTTGATTTTTATGATAAAAACATAGGGTATAAATGCAAATGAGTAATGTCTTTTGAATTCTGTTTATTTTATTTGAATTGCTAATTTCTTAATCATGAGCATATCTCAATATGATCGATTTGAAAATTATTGTCTGCAAAAGCTACGATTTGTCATATACACTTTTTTCTGAAAAAAGACCCCATTTAAGACTTGCACTACAGGCTTTTGCGGTTTGGTTGGATATTCTGAGTGACTTGTATTCCCATACTGGCGGAAAAAAATGAATGAAACTCGCGTTGCTCTGTAGGTATATCTTTATAAGCCAGGATTCCGTACAAGAGACCGCAGTTAATCGAGATTTTAAAGAATTGTGATATGGTAGAACTTAGTCGCACAATTCGAAACTGTCTTCTTTTATGGCTTTATATTTTAAGATTTTGCTCTCATAAACTGCAACCTCTGAATAGCATTGAAAATCATTAATGCACAAATCGTGATCACTACAGTCTGGATCTAGTTTTCTCTAGATGATCGTTTTCATAATCTGCCACTGGGGTTTTAATATATAGATTTGCAATTCGATAAAATAGTGCTTTTTGATACAAGATCTTTCTGATGAAAAGTCAGTAGCGTTGGAATCGTTAAGTAGGTCGAACTTTTCTCCAATTATCTAGCAATACAATTATCAATTTTTCCATCTTCATCTTCACATGATTCAATGTAGCTGAACTTCTTTCACCTTTACTCCTAACTACACCCATCTTGGACATACTATTTAAATAAAGTATATTTTTTACGTAAAGATTATAAAACAGTAGAAAAATTTAATTTAATTGTTAATTTAATGTTGAAAGAAATTACATTGAAAGTGAATATAAATAAGCATTCATAGTTAGGTTTAATACAAATAACTATTTAAAGTGTCATTTGAGAAAAGAAACAGATCCAGATGACTTCACTGTTTATGATGATGTTGTTGAGATGTACAAAATTAATAGAAATTCATATTTATTTTAGTATGATTTCAAGTGCGTTTAAAAGGTCGTAACAATTAGAACCTTTTTGGTTTTCCTCTACTATCTGAAACCACGAGTTTGGTCTCACAGTTTAGTGTTAATAGAATTGATTTCTTTCAGATATACTTTTATTTGATAAAAGTATTTAGATGAAATCACAGTTATGACTGTGAAATAGAGGTACGATTCTAAGTGTCTTATATGAAAGTCTATCGTAGGCATAAACATCTGAAGAAATATAAGTAGAGCAATAGTACAATAGGAAAAAGTAAAGATTTTTAAGAAGTTCGTTATTTTTGCGTATATAAATTACTATCTCAAAGACTTAGTTGTAGTTAGACAAAACATCATATTTGCTCCTTCAATGAGTATCACCATATAGTCTACTGAAATGACGGGACTGTAATTATATGGTACGAAGTTTGATTCTCAAAAAAAGCAAAAGAAATGAGAATGATCGGGAGTATCAGATCAAAACATTGTGATCAAAGATATATAATCAAGATTTTAGCTAATCAACAATATGAATAGACATTAGGAACTTGTAGAGAAAATAGTTAATTCTAGAAACTTTAGCAAATTTGTTTTCATAAACGATTAATAACCGTTTTCCACAGTGTTATATAATTTATTTCACCTTTTTACAGATATCAATAAGATTTGTAACTTTTCTTACCAAAACTTAATTTTTGTTTGCTTTTTTCTCGGATTTCTGTATGGAACCTACAGTAAATGAAAGAAAATCAAACTCGAATATTCAATCGAATTCAAATATTAGATGATTTTCTGAGGTTTTTATTCATTTTCCCAACATTATATTATAGTATTGCACATGAATGGTTGGTTTTGATGCAAGAAATAAAGATGATGTGGATTCAAGATTTCTATGCCAGGTATGTTCACTAATTCTACGCGATCCTATTCAACTTATTTGTGGTCATCGACAATGTAAATCATGTGTTGAACCAATAGATGGGTACGTATATAACGCACATTTCATTAATTTATATATAAATTTTTTCTTTATATATCGAAGAGAAATAATAAATTGTTCAGAATGTCGAGAAGAGACTGAGAAGAAAAAGGTAAAAATGTCAAACTCATTTTTATTCGATCAATTTATTTCATCTTGTTTCAGGTGTTATTCGATAGAGGTTTTAAAACTGATATGCAAATGCTAGATATCAGATGTTCCTTATGTGACTGGAATGGATCGCTAAAAGACTATGAGGTATAATGATGAACAAATATACAACTCTATAAAACCCAATTTAATTCTTAAAATTAGTATAAGTATAGGATAAATAATGAAGCACAAAAATAAACTTGAATATTGAAGTTCATTGTATTGATTAGGGATGCAACGGTGACGATAACCGTTCCACCGGTAACCGGTACGGACCGGTAACCGTTTCACCGGTCATCACTATGTGTTACACGAGTAATCCTCTCAAGTACAAAATTTACCGGATACCATTAGGTCCTCAACTGCTATATATTTGTGAAACTCTTGGGTCCTCAAGTACTATATATTCGGAGTATCCTTTGGTCCTTAAGCACTATATATTAGGGGTACCCTTGGGTCGCCAACTGCTGTATATTAGAGTACCCGTGGTTCCTCAAGTACAATATATTGGGGGTACCCTTAGGTCCTCAAGTACTATATATTATGGGTACCTTTGGGACCTTAAGTACTATATATTAGGGGTGCCCTTAGGTTCCCAACTGATGTATATTAGGGGTACCCTTGGGTCCTCAAGTACTATATATTGGGGGCACCCTTGGGCCGCCAACTGCTGTATATTAGGAGTACCCTTAGATCCTCAAGTACTGTATATTGGAGGTACCCTTGGGTCCTTAACTACTATATATTAGGGATACCCTTGTGTCTTCAAGTACTACGTATTAGGTGTAGCCTTGAGTCCTGAAATACTATATATGGGGATAGCCTTGGGTCGTCGAATGCTTTTATACGAGGCTGTTTTTGGTACCCCAAGCTTTGCTGCATGGAGTACCTATAGGCTCTTAGGAATTACTATGTAATGCCATTCTTAGACCAAGGAGCCTGTTCTATGAAGGTATCTCCGTGGGTCGTCAGGAACTCTTGCATCGATGAAACTTTGAAGTCTCGTATAGTGTTAGATGGAGGAGCTGTTAGGTGCTCCAGCAGCATTCTATAACGCTACTCATAGGTCACACGAGAGATACGAGAAGCCATTAGTTCCAGTCGTATTGATAGTGTGCAAAAGGGCATCAAAGATGCCGGTATTCAAGAACTCATCTTGAATTTGAATTCGCTCACTGTGGAAACTTTTGAGAAACTTGCGAATACTCTGATTATCAAAAAAGAAAGGCCTTCATGTTGGAGAAATCAAGGACAGAAAATCAGTGTATCCAGATTTCAAGTTCTCAATTTTTTGTTCACGTCAGTACCGTTTTTTTATGTGAAATAGTTCCAGATAAAGCTCCAAAACGGCTTTTCGGGATCGAGCAGTTGGAATCTAGCATTGATTGCTTCAAAACTTTCGGATTACGTGTTTTTATGTAACTATCAACACAACTATTACCCAGTAGTATTCGTAATCGAACCATTAGCATTGTTAGATCACTCTTGTGACCTATGACTACCTTTATATAATAGGAGACGAGAACCTAACAGTCTCTCCATATAGTAGCTCTTTGCGGCCTATGGACACCCGTGTATCATACAACTTCAGAACCCAAGGGTACCCCTAATATAAAGCAGTTGAAGACCCAAGTGTACCCCCAATATATAGTACTGGAGGACCCAAGGGTGCCCCTAATATATCGTGGTTGAGTACCAAAGGGTACCCCCCAATATATAGTACTTGAGGACCCAAGGGTACCCCTAATATATTGTGGTTGAGTACCAAAGGGTACCCCCTATTTACAGCACTTGACGACCCAAGGGTACCCCCTATATAGAGCACTTGACGACCCAAGGGTACCCCAAATATATAGCAGTTAAGGACCCAAGGGTACCCCCTATATACAGCACTTGAGGACCCAAGGGTACCCCTAATATATGGCAGTTAAGGACCCAAGGGTATCCCTAATATGTAGTGGTTGAGGACCTAAGGGTAGTCCTAATATACAGCACTTAAGGACCCAAGGGTACCCAGAATATATAGTAGTTGAGGCCCCAAGGGTACGCCTAATATATACTAGTTGAGGATTGAAAGGTATCCGGAAAATATTGTACTTGAGGCGATGACTTTTGTGACACATACTGAGGACCGGTGAAACGGTTACCGGTGAAAAGGTTACCGGTCCATACCGGTTACCGGTGAACCGGTGAATGATCGTCACCGTTGCATCCCTAGTATTGATAGATATAGCATAGTGCTATCAATCACTAATACGATGTTGAATGGAAATATGACTATGTTTTAAGTCATAGTTTCTTTGGAAATTCAATATTTTACAAAATGATTAAAACTAAGTTGTCATCAAAAAATATTTAAAAATTTTCTCTTTATGATTATATGAAGTTTTTCGCCAAAAGGATTAGTTTTTACTAAATTTACCGAAAAAACAGCCAGGTGCTCTTATTATGATTTTTAGAAAATTTTTACACATTTTTAAAATATTCAATACAATTCAAACTAATATTAGAGCTATAGTCAAAAAACTTGCACATCTATTCCTACAGATACTATCTTATATAGATGTTCTCTTCGAATTGTTTTCTTTTATGGTTGATAGCCCACGAAGAGTACTATTAAACAGTATAATCTGATATTTCTTTTGTTCATCTTTAGAAGAAATAGAAAGTAAAGATCTTTTTTCCTTACAGATGATAAAAATTTCAACATTTTAAACTTCTTCGCCCAGAAGAATGATGAAGTTTATCAATTTATTTTGACCTTATTTTCCTAATGCTATAGTTTATAATTGATCAAAAGCTCCTATGAAATGAACATCAAAGGTATCAGATAAGTATTGAAGCATTTATGATGTATTAATGCTATCAAATTGTTTAATGGCATGACTGATACGTTTTCAGTCATTTCTCTCATTATAAACACTTTTGATGATGAAAATTTTCTAAAATAATATCGCTCTTTTTATCGCTTATATCTAACAGCAAAATAATACGCTGCTCTCGAACAGATAAACTTAATAGAATGATCAAAGCTGCATCTTAGTGTATAACAGACAATACACTTTGATTTGCCAGATGATCTCATTCATAAACCTTTTTTTTGCTTTTACAGGTACATATTTTAGTCATTCGTTTAGACTTTTTGACTAACAACAATTTATTTTAATCTAGTACTAGATAGTCGTTAGGTAAAATACTTTTTCTATAATGAATTACACAGATAGCTTTTATGACTTTATTTTAGCAATATAATAGTGATATATGATAGATTTTTGATGGAGAAGAAGGTTATATTAGTATATAGATTTGCATCAAAGATAAGAATCTAGTATAACTATTGAATAGTCACCTAAAAAAATGACGCTCATGATTACTTCGAACGATATAAAAAAAATTCTAAGATTAAAAAAGACTTTTGTGCAAGTTTTTTTTGACTATAGCTCTATTATGCCTTCTTGTTCTTTGGTTTAAAGTTGTAAATGGGAGTATACTTTTGTCTGATCAAGTATTTTATATTTGGTTCATACTCTGAATTAATATGATATTTAACCTAATACAGATACCTCTTTTGTGATTCTTTTAACATTCTGTTCATAAAAAACGTTTTTAAAAAATGAATAAAAAAAATGAAATTCAAAATTCTATTTAAACCAAGGTTGCACATAGATGTTAACGCCTATTTACAATTCCCTAGAGCTCTGTATCTTTGCCAGTGATGAAATCTTAGCTATTCTCCTAGGAACGATAAAGGGATTATGACTAGGTTACAAATTTGATGTAACTTTCCATGTCAGACTAAAATCTTCCTCAAAAACATTTCTTATCACGGCAGCTCAATTCTGAAAATTTCAGTCATAATGCGTATAATGTTAATTGTAAAATTCAATGTGAAGAACTCTCTATTATAAACAAGATTATAGTGAGTTAAAATCGATGACCAATCTGTTATCATTCGAATGATGCGCCATCTTCATCGATATAGGAACTTCAATGAGCATTCACACGTATAATTTCATAGAAAGAGCCAATTTTTACTGTTTATAAGTAGTTACATAGCAATTGCGTTTAAGACTTGTAAGAATCTTGTTAGTATTCTGTTATATATCAATATTTTCATGTTGATGTATATATTTTCTTTTAGAGTCACCTTGAACAAGTTCATTCAAAAGCAACATGTCAATACTGTGACAAAGTCTTTGATTCAGTAAATAATCTTGATTTACATAAACTAAATGAATGTGATAAAATTACTGTGCCTTGTGATCTCAAACAATTTGGTTGTTCAGATTCAGTAGTGCGTATTCAAATGTCTGATCACTACAGGACTGAACAACATCAAAATGCAATAATGTCTTGTATACGTCGTCTAATATCCAATTCATCGAATGATCAATATGAAAGAATTTCGGAAATGGATATTGATATCCCTTATCATTCTAGTACGATGATGATTTCACCTGTCGATAATAATAAAATTGTTCATGTACAAAAGATCTATGAAACAATTGATATTCTTGCTGATGGATTACAGACATTAAATGATGATACACAACGAATTAGTAATGAGTCACTTTGCATGGAAAATTCAATAGATTCTTTAATGAAAGTTATTTCTGTAATGAAATTAAGTATTCAAGAACAAAATACATTTGTAGATGGATTAAAACCTAATCAAGAGATTCTTCATCAAGATGTTGCAACATTAAAACAAAACATTGAAGATATGCAATATGTTTCTTATGATGGAACATTTATATGGAAAATTACAAATTTTCAGAAACGAATGAGTAACTATCCTATTATCTTTTAGTTTTACTTAAATGAAACATACTCTCCTCAAAACTCATTAAATCCTAGTCATCACTACTTTTCATATTCCGTACTTTAGTGTACACTCTCAAATCATCCCTTTATTAATCTGCTAGTAAAAGACTATTTTTCAAGCATTACTTTATATTATTTTCAGAAAAAACTATCATTTAACATTTTTGAGCATTTATCTTATAGTTTTGAATATTTTCAGTTGATGCACAATCAGATCAACAAACTTCAATCTATTCACCACCATTTTATTCATCACCAACTGGTTATAAGATGAGAGCTCGTTTATATCTTTATGGTGATGGAAATGCTCGTCGTACTCATATGTCATTATTTTTTGTACTTATGCGAAGTGAATATGATGCAGTTTTAAAATTTCCATTTAACTATAAAGTCACATTTTGTCTATATGATCAAACTTCTGCACAAAGACATATTATTGATTCATTTCGACCTGACATCAAATCAAATAGTTTTCAACGACCACGATCAAATATGAATATTGCAAGTGGGATTCCAAAATTTTTTCCAATATCAATGATTCAACAAGAAGGAAATCCGTACTTAAAAGATGATACAATATTCATCAAAATAATGGTTGATTTTGGAGATATGCCGAAAACATTGTTACCATATGCATTAAGTTTAAATCCAGGACTTCCAACAAATATTCAGCAGGATATGATTAAAATGGAAGCAGAAAGACAGATTCAACAAACTTCTATGATACCAAATATATTGTCACAAAATAACGATCAATCTAATTGATATTCTTTTGTTGATGCTACACAGTGATTATCATTTTTGATGACTTTTCGGTCTTGTAACACAAGACTTAGTTCAATAAACATGAAAACTAAAATTTTTCAAAACATGTCAATGATGATGTTTGTTTGGGGTTTATATATCGTGACTAACTACAGTGAAAAGAAAATAGTCAAAGTGCCAGATTTATATATCGCAGTATTTGAGAGAAACTAAAGCTTTTAACGGTCAAAGACTTATGGTCCCGACTCCTATAATAATGTATCCGTTAAGAAGCCTCTACCCTTATTAACAACAAAATGCATTCCATTAACTCCAATTGCTATATAATTCCCGAATGAGATTGAATATTTTCTTAAAAATATAAATGAGAATTCATTTTCTAAATTTTGATAAGAAAATTCTTTCCGAGATAAAATAAAATACATCTTCTCAAATCAATTAATAAATAAAAAAAGACGCATTTGTAGTGCACCAAAAAGAAGTCGTTTTCGCAGACTCAAATTTCATCGATTTTGAAACCAAAAGCTGCAATTATAAAGAATCTATCTTATGTAAAAATTGTAGAGCTTTCACATTGAATCTCCTGAGATATTTTGTTTTATTAATACAGTATATTAAGTGCATAAAAGTAAAATCTTAAGTTCGGCCATTATTTTATATAAATCAAGAGTGTACATGAAAAAAAAATATATATAAGAATAATTATTCAAAGTACTTAGAATTTCTAAATACTTTTTGGATGCTCGTCTACATGTACCTTCATTAGAAACATTTAACTTTTATAAGGGAAAATTTCATATAGTTAAATATCGAGATTCTAAGAAAATAATATGGACAAAAGGATAATGTCCAGAAGAGTGATGGAATAAGCCTGCATTCGTGAACAATATGCAAAAAAAAACGAATGATAGGAAAAATCCATAATGGTAGGAAAGAGAACAGAGAGAACTGAGATCCACGTGAGGTTTGAATCATCCATACATGATGATGACAGAACGAAGAAAAGATGAAAAAAAAGTATTTCGGATCTTAACAAAGATATAAATTTTTTATTGAATTTTACGCAATTAAAGATTCAAATATAACTTTTCTTGTAATTCTAGGTTAGAAATATTGTCTATTTTAATAATTTCGTTAAATTTAAATGATTGATTAGTCCGCATGCTAGATTCACATAGTTTTACAAACGATAATCTACTAATTTTTTCTAATCAAAATTTCAATATTTTATATATAATGTAAACTCAAATACTTGTTCTAGGCGGCGGCTTTTTTTACAAAACACTAAATAAAGTAATTTTGTTTCGCGGAAGAAAAATTGCCAGATCTTATGAAATACCTGATTCACGAAAATAGAGTATGAGTCATCAAGGGAAAAAACCTTTTATATAGGTAAAAATAACATTGGAACGAATTTATCAGTGAATTTGGTATTACATGAAGCATATTTAGTACAAAGTAAGTGCTTTAACGCTTTCTTAACTTCAAATTTTATATTAAGTGAAGAGATCGAAATAGTTAGTGAGTGAAATGTTCCATAATTATTCACGAGTAATTTATTCATCAAATAGCAATATAATCTAAACAATTTTTCAATTTTTGGCTGATAAAATCGAATGAACATCAGATGAAATTTAACATTTGAATCTAAGAAAATTGAGATCCAAGTTTTTCTTGCATATTCACAGTCCTGTTAACTGGAGTTACTCATTATTCCAATTTGAATGGATATCACTCGTATAATATACTAAGGATACTCTCTCTCTTTCAAAAAAAATGGAAGAAAAATTCTTTCGTTTATATATTTTAAAGGGAGGTTGAATATTGAGCTTTCGTTCTTCGCTTGAACGAGTTCGATCCGACTTGCCATTGACATTTTATTCGATTTTTATGAATAGCTGATTGACGAAAAATTGTCAATATTTTCCTCTCTGATAATAAGTAATAGAAGGTTTCCATAATAGGTAGTTCATACAATCGATAAAAAACGAACTTTCGACTATATAAAATTATTTTGAGTTTTTCTCGAAATCAGGTTTTTATACATAGCGCTCAATTTTGCTAAAGACAACCACTTTCTAACTGTATCCACTCGGGCTGGAATTTTTATCACAGATATTTGGACTTATTCTCTAGAGGTAAAATCGACCGCTTTCATTTTTGACTTATCCATCCAGATTGATAGGATTCACAAAGGTCAGAAAACGGATTTTCAGGAAAACTTCCCGATACTCTTTTTTATAAAAGAAAAAGGAAGTGAAGTTTTTCACAAAAGTTCAAAATTACCTCTGAGATATAGTTGTAAGTATATGCAAAAAAATTTTCATTCTAGTCGAACAAAATTTGATTGAGTCACACAATGGCAGAATGAGACTATGAAAAATCAAAGTTTTCCACAAAACTATACAAAGATCTTTTGTAAAAATTTTTCCTCAAACATGTATCTCGTTATGTGTTGTGTACTATCTGTGGTAAAATTTTCAGTCTGATCGACCTTACCATCTTCGAAATTCAAAAATGATCAAAAACATTAAACTAATTTCAGAGTTCCTTTAAATTGATTTATATATTATTCTTAAATAAGAAGAAATATTAACTTAGATAATTATTTTAGTTTATAAATATACAAAAGTACAATAGACAAATAGAATATGTCATTATATTTTGTATTATCTCTCAATATAAATCTAATTCGTATTAAATAGATGGGTTTTTTCTTTTGTAGAATATGATTATGCCATAATGACAAATCACACACAATCTTCACTCTAATTCATTTCCTAATGAATCATTATTGAGAAAAAATACGCATTATTCACATTTTTGACGCACTTTATTTCATATTGTCCTTCCCACATAATTGGAAGAAAAAAATGCGCAGTCGTCATTATGCAAATATTTCTATCCCGTCTTGACCTTTATAAAATAGAGTAACATAACAGCTAATTTAGTGCATGAATACTATATATTTCTTCATAACGCTTGTTCTTACGCAAGTAATGTATTGTACAAAATTATATTCTACTATGAAAAATATTAGTCATAGTGATATTAGTTATTGAAAGACCATGAAAAATAGTTTATTTTCGATAGTTAGTAATATTTGCATAATATAGCAGTCCGAAATTGAGATTGGTACTAGTCATTTTTTATTATCGATTCATGATGAAAAAAGAAAGATTCTTTGATTGATTTCAATCTATGAGTAAAAGACATGATATTACCTCTCGTACTTGAGCTTTTTACCTAAAATATGCATGTATAGTTTTTTTCTTTCTGTCATTCTCTTTAATCAAAACCAAAACTAAATCCAAGGGAAAAAAAGCGGATTTTTTGGGATTTAAATCTGAAAAAATCTAAAAGAAATTTCAAAAAGAGTTTGTAAAATCCAAAACTATCATAACTAAATTCTATCGTTAGTGATGCTTTTAGCCTTAGTTACAAACATAAATAAATTTAGTCTGTGATTTTCAAGTTTTCCAACAGTCAGACACTACAAGCAGACCAAAAAGAAGTATGGCACGGCATCACGAGTTTTACAGTGCTAGACTAAGGTAAATTTGAAATGAATAGGACTTATCCAATACGAAATAAATCTGCGAAGGTATGCCACAATACTAATACAGTTTTGCTATTGATAACGGCTGAAACCGCAACCAGTCGAAGATCATAAGTTGAAATCCTTTACGCTGCAGATCTGATTACGAGATGTATTCCCTAGGTGAATATACATCTAACTGACTCATGATCTATTGAGTCATTAATAGTTGTTTTTTTTGCATTATAATTCGATCAATCAAAAATCCAAGTTGAAATTTGAATTTTTTTTAGTATTCATTTTTATTTTATAATGATATGTTCTCTTGTTTTTAATATATTGTAGACTGATATGGATTAGCCATATGTCTAACATTATAACTCACTAGTGATTCTGTATCTATACTGCTAATCTTACATTTTTATCTCTTTCTACATGTGCATAATCACTATATAATTTCGAGAGAAGTACTTTTACAATCACTATTACAAACTTGATTTTTATTTTTATATTACACTTTCTTTAATAGATTTTGTATATGGTACGTATACACGAAACTATGTGCTATCATATTCCGGGATAACTTTTTATACCATACTGACTTTCTTATAATATGACATAGAGTACATCTGATGGTCATAGTCATGGTAGAGGAAGACCAGTAGTGTAAAACTTGAAAATTGAATTCAAGTATCCAACTATCATTTCAAGCTTTCAAGTATTCAAATATTCAAGTATTCAACTATTCAAGAAAGCACGCATATCATCCCGTCGTCTTCTTCTGGGTTTTGCTCCTTCGCAAAGGATTGCGCCCTCACTTCAGCTAATCCTATTGTGTTTGGTCCCGCCTCCCCCCAAAGGTTGCACTCTCACCCTCAGCTGCCCCTGTTGGACTTGGCCCCATTGCCTCAAAGTTGAATACTTGAATAGTTAAAAACTTGAAATGATAGTTGAATAGTTGAATTCAAGTTTCAAATATTACATGTATGCGAATATGTTGGGATCTACCAAAGAATAGCATCTAGAACCTATTGAATCTTACCTATCGTTGCTATCTACAACTTTGCCGACTTTCACTGGTGATTGTACAGCCAAAATCTCTAATAAAAACGCATTCACAGAAATTGGTCTATGATTTTATGTAGGATAAAAGTTGATATTAATAAGAGTAATCTGATAGACTAGAATCGTTTTCCAAGACTTCATTTCTTACTGAGCGAAAGGTAAACTCTTTTGGCCTATGATCTCGTGTTTCCCTTAGGTACTCGAAAAGACGTTTTTGTCATTTTTCTGTTTATAGTTTCGACAGATCGATAGAAAAAAGCGTACTAATCACGAAAATCATGTTATATTTTTATATTATATAAGTAATAAGGGATATCTTGGGCATTTTTAAAAAACGAAAAAATCAGTTTTAGACCTAAAACGGTATTAATATTCGTGCATGAATCGTCGGTATTAGACTTCTTCGATACAGAATCTTTTCCTCTATTAGAATATATGAGAAGATTTCGGAGATACGATTCTTCTTGAAAAGTTATTCGGTGAATATCATCCTCAATTGATGTCATACTATCATATGCAACGCTATTTTACGTCGGTGAATCATTGAGGTTTTTATGTACAAAAGGTAATTCGGCGAACTCTTTCCAATGAAACTACTTTCAACATTGTTTGTACTGCTCTTGTATCGCTTGCACAGCCATCCTGGGCTAGGAGAAGGTGCCTATAATGATTACCTGAACGTTGATTATCATCGTTATAAATAATTTCACTGGAAAGGGCTCGTTGAACTAGCTTACATGCATAAAAAACCTCGTTGATTCATTGGTGTAACGTAACATTGCATATGATAGCGAGATTCCCATATGGGGTAGTTTTCGCCGAACAACTTTTCAAGAAGAATTCTATCTCCAAATTCTTCTTATATATTTTGATAGAGAGAAAAATTCTACACCAAATAAATGTAATGCCAACGATCGTACATTTGGTAATAACAATTCGTTAGACTAGAAGCTGATTTTTCAGCCTTTCAAAGATGTCTAATATGTCTATTATTCCTCGATTGATTTAGAAGAAAAAATACGATATTTGTGATGAGTATACTTTATTCCATCGATTTGTAAAGACCATAATTAAAAAAGAAAAAAATAGTTTTTGAGTACCTTGGGTATACTTCAGGCAAAAAAAAGCTAATCATTCACAGAGTACTAAGTAAAGTCGTGGAAAACAATACAATTCGATCATGAAGTTAGACTTGGAATCACTATTATTGTGCATGGAATCATGCACTCATTTTGAGGAATGCGTTGTTATTATTAATAATGACTCTATGACACCCAACAAGAATCGAAAAATTTCGAGACAGCATACCCAGATATAACCCTTCAGATTCTAGACAACATTCACACGTAGGACTTAACGACTTCGAGAAACCATTTCTAGACACAGGTTGCAAAATTATGGGACGCTGTCTAAAATACATATAAGTTCTTAGAATCGATCTTTTAATCAAATTTTCCGCGCAAAAGAGCTAAACTCTTTGATTTTGAAGCGACGCAGTCCTTATCAATATCAATACGTCAATATCAGTCAAGCTCAATCCAAATATCACTCAATAGTAAATGGTTAATTGTTGACGTTATCGGTACTATGGCACTCCTATCACTAACTCATACTTTTTTACACATAATAGTGAACACTGATTAGGAAGTTTCAGTAGCAACCAGTTAAGAGTGATGAATCCTTCAGCACACAGGAAAACGTGAGAAATGGCAGAAGCTTAATGTCGTAAAACGTTTTTAATGTAAATTAGGATCACTTGATTGGCCGAAAGCCTTTAAATATTGGTTTTGTTGTTGTGATTGCAGAAGTGCCATCAATTCAGTCAAATTGCTGAGCCTTAGAACGCGGTATAACGCTGTTTTATAAAAGAAAACCTGGCATTCATTTGATAGAGAAGGAAAAGGATAGTTAAAATGCTAACGAACCCTAAAAAAGTCAAAAGTTTTCAAAAAGTCCCAAAAATCTCACAATTCTGAAGAATCCCAAATAATCCTTAAAAACCCCAAAATCCCAAAAAATCCCGAAAAATCTTCTCTGGATTTGAAATCCCGAATCCGCTGTTTCCCCCTTGACTAAATCTCTCATGAATATCATATGAACTATAAATAGAGTCTCGATCCATTTTATGAAAATACCTCATTAATCATATTATTTATTGATATATAAAGAGATTTATGTTGGTTGCATAATTTTTGCATTTGTGACGCAATAAAATAATTCATTCTTAGTGCATATATATATGACATAAAGCCTCTAGAAGATAGTTTATTATCTTTTGGTTTAGAAATATTTTTCATATGGATATTCCACTCAAAAGACAGTTATAATTAATAACTTTATTCATTGACATTTGTCAAACAACAAGGATGAAATTGAAATTAGGTTCTATCAATTTCATCTTTTATTTGAAGTCTGTCAGAAGAAGAAAATTTTTCTTTCATGACATTTTTTTCATTCATACAAATGTTTTAGATGTATACATAAAATCCTCATTGTAAAATGTTTATTTTCAATAAAAATATTTTAAAAAAAAAATTTACGTCATTTTTCTTTACAAACTTGCATATATGTTCCATATATAGATTCGTGAAAATTAAGAAATATATTTACATAATATTGTTCGATTATTTTATGCATTGTAATCCTTTGAAATGGCGGTTTTTTTTTCTATGTAAGTATTGTAAATCCAATCTGTATTTTTAGAAGTACATTATTAAAATACGTTTCGATTATTTTTAGACTCGTACGAGAAGTTTGTATCCAAGTTGGGATATTCCTACTTGACACGTTGCATCATCATGTTAACGAAATGTCTCAAACATTGACGTCATTACTATTTATTCCTTTCCCACGCGAAAATTTCATATAAATATTATGTCACCATCAATAAATAGGGAGTATTAAGGTGCGAATCATCTATATAGTGACGTAATGCGAGCTTTCTTTCTTTCTTTTTTAAGATGCGAATCATCTACATAGTGGTCCAGCGCATGCTTTTTTTCTTTATTTTTTTATTTCTTTCTTTACTATATCCCTACGCATCAAAAATGGTGTATTTGCAACGCTATGATCTGAAAAGCCGAAGGTCAGAAAATTATGATTGAAACGCCGTATGAAAATATGAAGACCAGATTTATACAAGTCGAAGTCCGTTTGTAAATAGAAACTTTAGTTTGTTCACAGAAAGCGTCAAAAAAAGACGATTTTTTTCGTTTTGTCATAATTAAAACGAAAGAAAAGTTAAGCACCACTCGATCATAACAGCTGTTTGGCAGCTGAAAGTGTAGCTGACGATGGATAATAAAAAAGAAAGATAATGAATATCGTTAATCGAGATTTCAAAAAATCGTTTCGCATCTGAGTTCGTATTCTCGACAAAATTGAGATCCCATCTAGTTTTATTAAATTCGTAAATCACGACTGAGAAAAGACGAGTTACACTAATCAATTATTCTTTTATATGAATGTATCGCGTTTAATTTAACGCAATCTCACGTTTTTTTATTTCAATTTTATTTAATTAAACAAATTTATTTGCATCTTATATGATTATTGTTTAAAATGTAATTGATAATGAAATTTTTCGAGAATACTAATATCGATATTTTTGTATAACCATTTCGATTAATTTCAAAAATTGATATTTCAATTGATTCTATTTATTAATTAGAAATATCCACAGCTAGATTTTCATTTTATATTTTTGTAAAACAATATTTTTCTTTTTAATACGTCATTGAGGTGGTATTATTAACTTTCTAATGGCTAAATGTTTTGTTTTTTTTTGGTATTTATTTAGATTGAAATTACAACAATGGTTGGAATTGATGCAAAGAACAAAAATATTCTTGATAGGAAATATATTTGTCCAAAGTGTTCATTGATTTTACGAGAACCAGTACAATTGAGTACATGTGGTCATCGGCTATGTCATTCATGTATCAATCTTCAACATGAGTAGGACACAATTAAAATAACATTAATATTTTTTCATTATTCTACATAGACCTATAATCAAATGTGTTCAATGTCAATCGGAAACATCGCAAAATGAGGTTTAGTAGAATTTTTCATTAATTTGAAAAGAACACATATTTCTATTGTTCAGATAATGATTGATAGAGGTTTTAAAAATGATATGAAATTTTTACCAATTGATTGTTCTTTATGTCAATGGGCTGGTACCTTAAATAACTATCAAGTAACATTTTTTATATTCATCTAATTCTTAAATCTTCTATCCCCCTTTTTCTCATTAAAAAGGGACATCTTGATCAATTTCATCCAAATCCAAAATGCAAATATTGCGGCGAACAATTCAATTCAGTAAATAATTTCAATGAACATAAAGTATTACAATGTAAAAAACCAACTGTTGATTGTGTATTGAAAGACTTCGGCTGTAGTGAACAAGTTTGAATATTCTTCAGGTAAAATAAACATTTGAAAATATGTTTGCTTTAGATCATTGGTGAGAAAAGACATGAACATTATTTTACACGAAAACATCAAGTTGCCATACTCAAAATCATTCATCAAATAAGATTAAAATTATATGATACACAAATAGGCAGTGGTCTTCCTCAAACAACAACTGATGATTCCATCACAACTCAACTACAGACGCTTTATGATACACAACATCTCAATGATGAATCTCGTCAAACATTAGCAAAAGATTTTTCACAAATTAAATTATCTGTAGAAGAAACACATAGTTTTTTTGATGAACCAGAACATAATCAGAACATTCTCATTCAAGAATTATTATCATTGAAAGAAAAAATCAATGAAATACGACATGCATCACATAATGGAACATTTATATGGAAAATTACAAACTTTCAACAAAAAATGAGTAAGTTATACGATATTTATTATGGCTAATGAAAGTACAATATTTTTCGAAAGAATAATCAGAAAATAGGAAGTAAATTTGATCTATGTAACATTAACAAACAATAAATTTCTAATAGAGCATTTCGATCGATATAATAAATAATCATGAAAAGGATAGAACACAAATAATATATCGATTCATCGACGAAATAAATCATAAATTGTGTGAATCTATCAATTTTTTATATTTGTGCTTTTCTTTGATTACTTTTAGTTGATGCTCAATCGGATCAACAGACTTCAATCTATTCACCACCGTTTTATTCATCACCAACTGGTTATAAGATGAGAGCTCGTTTATATCTTGATGGTGATGGAAATGCTCGTCGTACTCATATGTCATTATTTTTTGTACTTATGCGAAGTGAATACGATGCAATTTTAAAGTTTCCATTTAACTATAAAGTTACATTTTGTTTATATGATCAAACACCTACACAAAGACATATTATTGATTCATTTCGACCAGACATCGAATCAAATAGTTTCCAACGACCACGACCAGATATGAATATTGCATGTGGTATTCCAAAATTTTGTCCATTGTCAGTTATTCAACAAGAAGGAAATCCGTACGTACGAGATGACACAATATTCATCAAAATACAAACATACACTTTGAGCGTTGAATACAATAAACTAGTAGGACACAAGTCTCTTGTAAAGAAGTAAGGTGCAGGCAATACAAAATTCGAGTGAAACTTTTTTCTTCTTTTTTTGCACATAGTTTCATAGAGTGTGAGTTGCTGATCACGAAGAACTAGTTTTTAGCTCTCCTAGATGCTTTTTCAAGTCAAAAATCCCGAAAAACTTGGAAAATGTTAGTTGTCCAAAAACTGGGTTTTGGCTCAAAATCTCCAAAAATACCTATGTTTCCGTTCTTGAAACTATTAGAAAATATTATTTTCAGATTCAGCATTAAAAACTGATTCTAGAAAAGGTCTGAAATTGCCGTTAACTAGAAAATTCTTTTTGTATTGACACTTCTAACACGTTCCATTACCATAGTGATAGGGCAATTTTGTAAATCTATCTAGTTTTGTGGGAAAGCGAGAGAGCCAAATGTTTTATATCGTTTGATTCATCATATCAGTCCTCATAAAAGTATGCATCGTTTTTTGTTTTGTTTTACCTTTTCGGGCGACAAAAATTGCTTTTACTGGTATCATAGAAAAGTGGGGAAGTCATTTTTACATAACATATGCATTTTTCACTTAGATTGAATGAAAATTTTTTTCCAATGATAAAACCCAATGACAAGTCGAATGACCATGTTCTGTAGATATACATAATGTAAAAGATCTTGAAGGAATTTCTGGAAAACTCGTTTCCATAATTAGGGTAGAAGCCTATAGAATGATTTGATTTATATATCTTTTGAATAAATTTCATTATGATCTACACTTTTGATTAGATCACAGCCCAAAAAATATCGTTGCGAATTTAATGCAATTGAAGGTCTTTGATGCAGCCAAAAAGCATTTGTTCATTCAGGTACAGATCAAACTTTCGGAAAAATATTTAAAGCTGATATCCGAATCTCACTCATATTTTGTCGAGAGAAAGATCGTGTTAAAATTATTTCCTCGTTTCTGGCGCTCAATTGATGCTTATTCTCAAAGTCAAACATATGCCGATGTATGAAAACTGTTTTTCACGCAATTCTTTACCGCAACTATTCAATCATATCGTAAAATATCAAATACTAACATAGAGAAGATTCACTGATTTCTTCAAAATTTTTGTTTAAATATTTACATTCATATTGGAGAGGGAGATATAAAACAAATAAAGCTCTGTATAAAATATAATCAAAATACTGTTCGAAACACAGGCCTGATTTCGGAAAAGGGTTTTCCAGACATTCGTTCAAGATCTTTTACATTATGTATATCTAGAGAGCATGCTCATTCGATTTGTCATCGGGTTTTATCATTGGAAAAAAATTTTCATTCAATCTAAGTGAAAAATGCATATGTTATGTAAAAATGACTTCCTCACTTTTCTATGATATCAGTAAAAGCAATTTTTGTCGCCCGAAAAGGTAAAACAAAACAAAAAACGATGCATACTTTTATGAGGACTGATATGATGAATCAAACGATATAAAACATTTGGCTCTCTCGCTTTCCCACAAAACTAGATAGATTTACAAAATTGCCCTATCACTATGGTAATGGAACGTGTTAGAAGTGTCAATACAAAAAGAATTTTTTAGTTAACGGCAATTTCAGACCTTTTCTAGAATCAGTTTTTAATGCTGAATCTGAAAATAATATTTTCTAATAGTTTCAAGAACGGAAACATAGGTATTTTTGGAGATTTTGAGCCAAAACCTCGTTTTTGGACAACTAACGTTTTCCAAGTTTTTCGGGACTTTTGACTTGAAAAAAGCATTTAGGAGAGCTAAAAACTGGTTCTTCGTGATCAGCAACTCACACTCCATCAAAGTATGTGCAAAAAAAGAAGAAAAAAGTTTCACTCGAATTTTGCATTGCCTGCACCTTATAGAACGTCAAGTGACTTGTCAAAATATTTTTCGTAGTTGTTTATTGTATTATTAAAGGACGGGGGCCGTTAAGAAGCGAAATTGGTCCCTTCTTGGAAATCATTTTTATCTTTCTCGAGACATCATGAGACGTGTCAGAAGTTACTGTTTAATCAAATGAGATATTTTTGCTTGATTTTGGCTGTGCACGGCTGACTAAAAAATCGATGCCGCCTGGGTCCGACAGAACTATGGTGTATGCCGCCCATGTGAAAAGTCTTTGCACTTATGTTCTGCGCTTTCAGTCTGGTTTATATATCAGATGAAACTTCTTTCTTTCCTAGAAATGAGAGGGCCTACGTGAGGATGCCACGGAGCACGAGAGGCGAAAGCCTGCGTGAGGGAGCGGTGGAAAATTTGTAAAGTTGAATAATTGAAAACTTGAAAACTTGCAAGTTTGAAAAATTGGATAGTCGAATAGTTGAACGGAATAGTTGAATAATTGAAGGAATAATTGAATAGTTGAATTCAATTTTCAAATTTTACACTTCTGTCCACATTTTAATATTTTTTATCAAAAAGGAACAAACGACAAGGGTAAAGTTATACTAGGGGTACGTAAACATCATAAAGCAACGCATATTGATGTTAATAATGAAAATACAGTAGTAGTAGTCATTAACCCTTTGAATCCCGGCGATGCTTATATGCATCCGAGTGCAGTTATTTGACAAAGATGCTTCTAGTATATTCTTTAATTGCTTGGAACATCTTTTTATCGTTTATTAGGTGATGTCAGACAAGTAAAGTGCACCCAATGCAAAAATGGACTAAAAAACTTTTTTGAAAGATTTTTATATGGTTAGATAGAGCTCGTCGAGCTCTACAAAACTGTATATTTAAAAAAAATTTTAAATCATATTTTTCTGACAAAATTTACAAAATACTTTCAAAAATTCGTCATTTTTTAAATAGAAAAAAATGTCGATTTTTTGAAGAAATTCAGCGATTTCTCATCAATATTATTATATAAATAGTTTGAAAACATACTCATTCGATGCAGCGTGAAAAACTGCACCTAATGTTATAGATTTCAAAGTGTTCATACACAATATTCTAGGATAATTATTGAGCCTAAGAAGATATTCCCTTAAGCGGCTAGTCATCATCATCATCATCATCAATCGACTGCGAACAACGGAGGTCTGCAGGCGACAACAATCTTGTGCCATTCTTTTTTGTTCATAGCAGTCTTTCGTATTTCGTCGATTGTTGGTGGTTCGTCGTTGTTGATCAGCCTTGCGACGTAATCAGGATAGTTTAGGCGTGGACGACCGCGCTTGCGTTTTCCATGGCCAGGTTTGGGAATGTATAAAGCGTATTTGTTGATGAATTCGTTTGGGTTTCTTCGAAGAGAGTGTCCAATGAATCGTAACTGTCGACGTTGCACTGTTTGTACTAGTGGTTCTTGTTTGACTGTTTCGTATATGATGTTGTTTGATATCTTGTCTAGTCGCTTGATGTTCAGCATTATTCTGTAGCATCTAGTTGAGAAGCTGTTTAGAGTACTCTCAAGCTTGTTTGTGATGATCCAACTTTCAAAGCCATACAGTAATATTGAGAGACATGAAGCTTTAAAGATGTTGATTTTGAGATGTATTGGTATTGCTGTTGATTTCCAAATGTTTTCCATTTTCCAAAAGACTTTCCATGCTTGACCCTTTCGTACCTTGATGTAGGTAGTGCTGTCTAGTACCATTGATCCAAGATATTTGAAATTATTGGTCCATTCGATATTTTCTCCATTGAGTTGTATTGATTGATTGTTTGTGTTTTGATTGGTCAGTGTTTGAGTTTTCTTGATGTTGACTTGTAGGCCTATTTCGTTTGCTCTTTTAGCTGTTTGAATAAGTTGTGATTGTGCTCTTTCAAAGCTGCTCTCTAGAAGAGCTATGTCGTCGGCGAAATCGAGGTCGTGTATTGTTGTTGCTGGTTGTCGGATTGACTGTCGTTTGTTGGTTATAAAGCCATATTCTCCCTTTTTGTTTGTATGATCTAGCTGGGCATTTTTCATGACATAGTCGATCATAATTATGAAAAGAAAAGGTGCTAGAGTGTCTCCTTGTAGAACACCAGTCGTCACATCGAACTCTTCTGAAACGTTGCTGTCTACAAGGACCACACTTTTAGAATTATGATATATAGCTTTAATTGCGTTTACTATTTTGATAGGTATTCCATAATGCCTCAAGATGTTGAACATTGTATTTCTGTTGATTGAATCAAAAGCTTTTTTGAAGTCGACGAAGGTTATGAAGATTGGTGATTGTTTGTCAATCGCGCTTTCTAGGATCCTACGTATGACATGAATCTGGTCAATACAACTTCGCCCTTTCCTGAAACCTGCCTGATTTGTTCTAAGAATCGCGTCAAGAGGTTCTCGTATTCTATTTAACAGGATTCTGTTATAGGTCTTAGCTGCAACTGACATAAGACAAATGCCTCGGTAGTTCGTCGCAAGCGTTTTATTACCTTTCTTTGGTATTGGTATTATAATGTTTGTATTGAGTTGTCGTGGTGTCTGTTGATTTTGATAGATCTCGTTGCATATTTCACATAGTTGTTTTAATATCCATTTGCCACCATATTTGAGTACTTCTGGTGTTATTACGTAGTCCAGTCAAGGTGATTTTCCATCTTTTAATAGTTTGACTGCTTGTTCCACTTCGTTGAATGTGATGGGGCTTTGATTGATTGGGAGATCTTAAGGAGCTGGTGAGATTGCTTGTTCATCTTGTGAGTTGTTTGGTTCGACGTTGAGTAAGCCTTTGAAATATAACTTCCACTCATTCATGAGCTCGTCAGTTGAATTAATTTTGGTTCCATCTGTTTTTTTAATTTTGGATGCATTGCTGTGTCTGTACTTGCCACTGATTTTGTCGACCAGGGACCATGTTGTTCTTAGTTGTTTTGACGCAGCTGCTTGTCTGAGTTGTTCGAGTTTGTCTTCTAAAAATTTGATTTTGTCGTTGTTGTAGGATGTGTCGAGTTGTTTGTTGAGTGTGTACCATTGTTTCTTGTTCTCTGTACGTGGATTTTGTTTGAATTTGATTTTGGCCTTGTTTCGTTGGTTGAGAATGGTAATGGTGTCATTTGTAATCCAATTTCTTTTCTTCCTTCGTGTTGATTTTCCAACCAGATTTGTTGTTGTATCTTGTATACTTTTTACGAAAGTGTCGTATTTTAATTGTATGTCGTTGTCGGGGTTGATATTATGTAGGATTTCAAAACGATTCTGTACCTCTATGTTGCATTGTGCTTGTAGACTGGAGTTATCTTTCAATCTGTTCCAGTCGAACTTGATCCTTTTGCTTTTGTTATCTTTGAGTATTCGAAGGCTGATTGATAACTTGGCGCTAAGAATACGATGGTCGGAATTCAATTCGACTGTGTTGTAAGCACGAACGTTTCGTATTGAGTTCAACCATTTTCCATTTATGAGGATGTGATCAAGTTGAGCTTTGGATCTACCATTTGGATGTAACCAGGTCCATGATCTTGATTGTGGTTGTGGAAAGCGAGTCTGTGTTGAGCGCATGTTGCAGGCTTCACAGTAATTGACAAGTCTATTGCCGTTGTCGTCCGTTGATTGGTGGTATGTGTATTTGCCAATTGCTCGTGGGTTTGTTGTGTGACTGTCATATCCCAGCCTTGCGTTGAGGTCACCAGCAAGTATCAAAACATTGTGTGGTGGTACGTCGTGAGTGTATCTTTGTAGGTCGTCGTAGAAAGTGTCTTTTTCTGTATCACTTTTGTCTTCCGTAGGTGCGTAAGCAATGATGATGGTTATTGTTGGGTTGCCTTTGAAGTGCACCGCCATGATGCGATTGGAAATTTTTTCTGATGTGCCGAAGAATGCTGACATTCGAGGATATATAAATAGTTCAATACCTCCATGTCCTTCTGGTGTTGCTGAGCAATATTCGAAGCGCCATAGTTCGTCGTTTAGTGTCTGATAAGAGGTGCTTGTTTGTTCCGATGTTTGCCAGTGGTGTTCTTGAATTGCTACCAGATCGATGTTGTTTTGGTTGCATCCGTATGCAAGTTGGTGTAGTTTTCCAGTTTGCTTGAGAGTGCGAACGTTATAAGTGGATATTGTGATGGCTTTGTGGAGAATTTTTATGTTTTTTGGGTTTTGGTTTTTTGAACGACTCGCCGCTGCTTTCTCAAAGACAGGTAACTGCCTTGTCATGGGCTTGGACTCGTGTAGAGTCCTTGCATGCAGACGACGAGACGACAGACTGTTGCTCAGAATGGGTTCTTCGATTGTTGTTTTCGGAGTCATTGTAAAACACGCTTCGGGTGACTAGCCCTGAAGCGCTTACCAGAGCCCATCTTAGCCGTCGAAAACGACGTTTCCATCCGACACTGCGAGGAAGTGAAGGGTTGGGTTTTGTCGGACAGCGGCTAGTCACCCATGCCAAAAATGCTTCAACTCTCGCTAGAATCATTCTTTATCCTACAATGTTATGTTATTTTATTCGTCCTATGATGGGGAAAAAAGTTACGTATCCGTTTAAAAAACCATTGGAGTATTGATGAAAACAAGCCATTTTTTCCTATCAACGGGCTAATATCGAGAAAAATGGGACTGTATTTTGAGATTTTGTTTACAAAAAGTTTGTGTTTGTCGAAAATAAACATCATATTCGGAATCAGCGCATCGAAATACACCAGAAACTCTGGGTGTCATCGAAAAAAAAATTCTAACGAAATTTGACTCGTGAGGGACCACAGGATAAAATTGATGAAAAAACCGCCGGGGGGTAGTACAGGTCAAATTTCGTTAGAATTTTTTTTTCGATGACACCCAGAGTTTCTGGTGTATTTCGATGCGCTGATTCCGAATATGATGTTTATTTTCGACAAACACAAACTTTTTGTAAACAAAATCTCAAAATACAGTCCCATTTTTCTCGATATTAGCCCGTTGATAGGAAAAAATGGCTTGTTTTCATCAATACTCCAATGGTTTTTTAAACGGATACGTAACTTTTTTCCCCATCATAGGACGAATAAAATAACATAACATTGTAGGATAAAGAATGATTCTAGCGAGAGTTGAAGCATTTTTGGCATGGGTGACTAGCCGCTCAAGGGAATATCTTCTTAGACTCAATAATTATCCTAGAATATTGTGTATGAACACTTTGAAATCTATAACATTAGGTGCAGTTTTTCACGCTGCATCGAATGAGTATGTTTTCAAACTATTTATATAATAATATTGATGAGAAATCGCTGAATTTCTTCAAAAAATCGACATTTTTTTCTATTTAAAAAATGACGAATTTTTGAAAGTATTTTGTAAATTTTGTCAGAAAAATATGATTTAAAATTTTTTTTAAATATACAGTTTTGTAGAGCTCGACGAGCTCTATCTAACCATATAAAAATCTTTCGAAAAAGTTTTTTAGTCCATTTTTGCATTGGGTGCACCTTATAATCCTTCTTTCTTTCCTTTTTACTTACTAATATTAAACATTTATATTCTATGCACTTTCTTTCGTTCTGTATGATAACATACATTATGTCTCTCATTTAAGCGCATTCCAATACAATCACTTTTCTTTCGTCTTTTGTTCGTATTTATTACCTACTATTCTTTCTAGTGCTCTGTGGTTGGTTTCTCTCTTTCTGTAAAGTTTTAATTAGCTCCATCTTATCTTGAAAATCTGGTAAGTTCTTTTCGTTTCTAATCCGTAGAGTATATATACTCATTGTTCGAATAGTAAAAGTCAAGAGTAAGAACGAAGGAAATATTTTTTTCTTTGAATAGTAATTGTATACTTCAACGGCGTATCTTACATGTTTTCACAATGACAACTTCAAGAAAAAGAGTTTGACTGAACAAGAAATTGAGAAAGTTATGAATGATTCTCAATCTGACTTATCGTCAGAAAATGAATTTATAACGACCTTTGACTGCATATGTATAGATTCGGATGATGAAGATTTTCTAGTGAAACATCAGTAGCACTGTATAATGTTCGCCCTAACAACATCACAGTGTGTTGATGAATCCGGTTTACAAATTATTAAAAATTTCATTGAAAAATTTTCGACTTTTACAAAAGAAATGTCGAGACTCAAAGGGTTAAAGGGCTCTCAGAAGAGATTCGAATCATTGATATTTACTGGCCACATTGTAAGAAACTTAATCTAGATGATGTGAAGCCCATCATAGTTGAAAGAACAATCTTCACTGGAGATTTTAATGCATCTGTAGAAGAGTGGAACAATTCAAAAACAGATGCAAGAGGCAATCAACTAAAAAAGTGGCTAGATGAAAACAATCTTTTGTTCATACCAGAAATGAATAAGTCTTCTAAACATTCAGCACGGCATATTCATCTTGTATTTTCAAATACTAATGATATTAAAGGAGAAACATTATCATTTTGCATTAATGATCATTGGCCTGTTTTAATGAAAAGCGAATAAATAGGCTTCCAAACAAATGGGCAGTTTGCTCTAGTAAATTGGACAGTATATGAGATAATATTAAGTTTAGTAAAAGAATATTGGATGAAAGAATTGGATGACCAGAATGTTCGCATTTGGTACTGTAACTATACTAGATTTTTAGCGGTGTTAAAGAACAGAAGTACGCGATGGAGAAGCAGAGATACATATCGACCGACACTTACACCGTACATTGTTGAAATGCTAAAAAAAGTGAGACAAGTTAGAAATACTACAGAAGAATAACGAATAGAGGAATAAACAATGAAGGAACTAAAATATATTTGAGAACAATGACCAGATGTACCTAGAAGGAGATGTACAAATATAAGTCAGACGACTGACATGCATTTCTATCTCAAGTACAAGATGCACATGACCAGCGAGGAAACATCTTCTGGTCGTATTTATCAAAAATGTATAAACCGAAAATACTTCCTCTATCAAAACTAACAACAGGAATAGGAACAATCTCAGACCATGAAGAAATAATAAATACCTTATATAACTAATATAAGGAACAAGCGAAAGTACTGGAAATAGATGATACTTAGGGGTATCCAAAAGTAGTGGCGGTGGTACCATTTTTGCTTACAGAAAGCTCGAACAAATTTTCTTTTTTTATAAAAAGATAGAGCGTCTTTTGCTCTATTTTTCTATGCTATTTGATCACTATTTATCTAATATCATAGTAATAAAATTTTGATCAACACTGTTTTTGTTGACACCTAGCTGGTTATTTTAGATTATAACAGATGAAACACTTTTGAATTTTATTTTGTCATTTTATCGTCGTTCAACAAATTATATTAAATAATCAAAATATACCACAAGATGCAGGATGAAAAGCTGCACAATTTATAAAGGACTACTTATTTTATAATTGCACTCTTTCGTTTTCAGAACCAAGAAAACTGTGAGCGGCGAAGTGTCGACGTTGTGAAAATAGGATCTTTTTTTGGTAAAAGTCGTATTCGTTTTTTCCTATGTCATCTTCTTATATTTGTTCTTTGGAAATTGTAGATCGTTTGAAGCTGCATCTTGTAGTGTATTTTTTTTTTCAAAGAAAACTATTAAAAAATAAGAAGACGACATGGGAAAAAAGGAATACAACTTTTACCAAAAACAAGGTGCTGTTTTCGAAACGTCGAAATTTTGCCGTTCAGAGTTTTTCTCATTTTGAAAAGAAAAAAGTACAACTACAAAACAAGCAGGTTTTTATAAATTGTAGAGCTTTTCATGCTGCATCTTGTGGTATATTTTGATTTTTTAATACAACATATTAAACGATGATAGAATGAAATACAAAATGCTTCACGTGTTTTTATCTGAAATAACCAGCTAGGTGTCAACAAAAACAGTGTTGATCAAAATTTTATTACTATGATATTAGATAAATAGTGATCAAATAGCATAGAAAAATAGAGCAAAAAACGCTCTATCTTTTTATAAAAAAAGAAAATTTGTTCGAGCTTTCTGTAAGCAAAAATCGTACCACCGCCACTACTTTTGGATACCCCTAAGTAAATTTGAGCATCATTCAATGAAAATTTTGTTCAAAACGATATTTAAAATAAATAAAAAAAATCAATAAAAATTCGAAATATTGGTTTTAGCATAAAAAACAAACAGTAACACCGTTTGCCTTCTACCGCTGGATTTTAATGTAACTTGAGTTAAGCAATATTTTTCATGCACCCACGAAAAGAAATTTTTTAGTTTAGACATGAAAAATCTTCGTTTAGTAAATATTTTTTATTTTCTATGTATTTTACATAGAATGTTCTTATTAGGAACAGTTTTTAGCTTGTTGATCTTATTAGGAACATGGTTCCTATTAAGAACAAGCGATTCAATTTTAGAATTGATATGGTTCAGCTATATTAAATGATAAAATTCTGAACCTTTGGATTTTAATGTATGAAATCATGAGGAACATTTTTGGTAAAAGAACCGTATCAAAATTTTTTAGTTTTGATACAAAAAAAAATCCCGTTTACCAAAAATTTTTCATTTTCTATGTATTTTACATAGATTGTTCGTATTAGGAACACTTTTTAGCTTGTTGTTCTTATTAGGAACATGGCACCTAATACGAAGAAAGTCAGTTCTTCAAATTAGACCGCTAATTACTTAATTAATTTTCAAGGTAATTAGCTGATTTTTGCATCAGTCGACCTGCCAGATTCTCCTCTACCCCAAAATGCAAAATTTTTTTTTTGCGATAAGAAATGACTGAGAAAAAAGGTAAACAATCGACATCACTTCGTAGACTGTTCTTATTAGGGACATCCGCTGTATGAGCCTTCATGAACAAAGTAACTAGCGAAGAAAATCTCAGTCATGATGAAATGTATCAACTACACCTTACTTTGGCCGATCGATAAAATGTTTCTTCTCTTTTTTCTCCTACTCTCACTTTCTCCCCTTTTTTTTTTGTAGATAAACACTCAAGAATGTAACAATGACATAAACGCAAAAAGAAAAAGAAAGAAATGGGAAAAGGTAGTTTTTTTGTCAGCAGGAGATCGTAATAAAAAAAAAGCATTAACAAAATAATGTCATGAGTTTACTTTTTCCGTTGGAAAAAACCAAACGGCTATTTTATGATACACGACTGATGCAATAAAAACTTGAATACAACCATAACTGATGCAATAAAATTTGATTACAATCATAACTGATGCAATGAGTCTAGAAACAAAAATTATGAAGAGACAACCTATTGTGCAAAAAGCAATTGATTTCATTTTTGAGTTGGTATCTCTCTCTGAATTTCTAATATTGATATTAGTAACAAATGATTACTAATGTAGTGAATCAATGTTTTAGATCTGATTTCTAATCTCTGAAACAAGATATTCAGGTATAGTTTTTTCTCCGCCACTATCTACTCAGAATACTGTATTGCAAACAAATACTACTTAGCCTAGGATAGCTCGCAGTTCTATGAACCGAATCTTTTTCAGGACCTGTATCTAACCAACAGTTCTTTTTTCAAGAACTGTATACAAGGAACAGTTTGCTCTTGAAAAAGAACTATTTGAAAAAGATCTCGATCTATCAAAATTTTCACAAACAGAATTTAATGACAACCTGCGTAATTACGACAATTTCCCAGAAAATTGAGTAATTACTATTATATGAGAAAGAAATTTCATCATAATTTTGAAAATTTTTATACCACACCAAGCCAAATTTTCAAAAAGTTTCTGTGATTATCAAGAAATTTTTATAAATGCCAAAATTATATAATACTCATATAATAAGATTCCTTTACAATTGAACAACCCTACTACCTAAAACGTTGAAGAATTTATGAAAATTTCTATAATTTCCACAGTATTGAAGTATACTCATTGATTCATAGAACCCTACCCCTTAAAGGTTGAAGAAATTATGGAAATTTTCATAAATTCTTCAACTTTAGGAGAGGAAGAGGAAGTGGAGTTCTTTTAATCTATGATTATACTTAATAGTTCTTTGCTATAATATTGTCGAAACTATAGAAATTTCCTAGTAATTACCGAAATTTCCATAAAATTTATGTTCTTATATGCAGGGAATTTCCTGGATAATTCTTAGTTGTGGTTATATGGGTTTATCAAAAGTGTGGTGATAGTTATGATATTTTCTGAAAGTAGCATTTTGTATTGCTGTAATTTCCTAAATATGCATTTTCAAGAGGGAAATTTTTTTTTTGGATATCTGCCCACTGCTGAAAAAAACCAAAAGATTTTGACTCTTTCTTGGATGATATTGAAACTATAGACAGTAGTAAAGAACTAGATCATACCTTCGTTAAATCGTAGGCTCATAATAGTAGTTTGATTTAGATACTATAGTCATGAAGAGTTTTGTTATTTTCTGCTACTTTTTCATAAAGAAATTCACGGTTTTCTGGAGAAAATAAACCGAAACTAAAGAAAATCAAAAACAAGAATTACTGTATATAATGAATTTTTTTCTGATCAATAGTAATCTACAGACTCAGAATTTACCTGGACTGGGTCAACTTAAAATTTTTAAACCTGGACCCAGACTCGGTGAATTCAATTTTGTCAGGGCCAGATCCGATCTGGACCCGACGAAGTTAAAATTTTCAGACCAGAATCCAGACCCGAGCGGGTTCGGATAAGATCCGACGAGGTCTAATTATAGCTCATAATGTCATCAAAATAGTTAATTTTTTTTTACTACTTCAGATTTGTTATTTCTTGAATTAACGACACTTCTACCATAACATAAGAATAAAAAAGAATATCACATGTTCACCGTCAAAGTATGGTTCGTGATTCTGATGTCGTGTATGACAATCCACAAGTACGTATATTATACCATCTTACTTTTAAAGTTGGAAAGAAATTCTCTTAGTTGATATTCCTGTCTTAATATCCATATGAAAATATAAACAAAATAGCTAGCTTTAGTTATAAATTTTATAAATAATTGATAAATAAATATGTGTTTATATAATTCAAAACCGCAACATATGAAAAATTTCTTTGTCGCGATGAATCATTAAAATTAAATAACTATATTGGCTTGTTAAGAAATTTTTGTCGTTTTTTTTGCTAAATTAATTTTTATTTTTTCAATACAAAGAATACAACTAGCTTTTAACGATATATGTTCCATCACTATCTATGACTTGTCGCCAACGTTCTGGTAGAGAAAGGATCCCACTTTCGTAAAAGTCCTGCGACTTTTGGTCAAAGAAGTCGAGAAGTCCCATTTCTAGATCGTATTCGTCGTCGAACTTTTTCTCCTTCAGATAGTTAGAAAGAGAACGGAACAAGTGGTAGTCTGTAGGAGCCAAGTCTGGAGAATAAGGTGGATGTGGAACCGTAATCCATTCAAGCTCCAGTAATTTTTCACGAGTTAATTCTGCAACATGAGGTCTGGCATTGTCATGCAAAAAATAAATTTTATCCTGTTTTCCCTGAAGTTTGGCTGCAACTCGGTCTAGTTGCTGGCAATAGAAGTCAGCAGTGATAGTGCGATTAGGTGGAAGAAGTTCCCAGTGAATAATTCCTCTTACTCCCCACCAAACGCTCAGCATAATCTTCTTTTGGTTAGAGTCATGTTTGGGTGTTGCTACATCTTTTTGTCCAGCTGCCAGCCACTGCCGCTTACGTGTATGGTTAACATATAACACCCACTTTTCATCGCCAGTAATAAGATTATTAAGCCATTGGTAGTTGCCGTGAGATGTCATTAATTCCATACAAGCATCAACTCTGTGTTGAAGCTGATGCGGTGACAAATCATGTGGTATCCAAACTCCATATTTGCACGTTTTGCCTAATTCGTGCAGATGTGTTGCCACTGTAACATGAGAGCACCCAAGGTGCTCTGCTAAGCAACGTGTAGTTAATCTAGGATCATTTTCGATAAGTTCCTTTAAGCGATCGATATCCACCTCGAGTGGTCTTCCAGTATGAGGTAAATCATCGAGTTCAAAGTTACCTTTGTTGAACTGATTGAACCAACGTTGCGTTGTACGAATGGAGAGTGCATTCGTTCCCATCGTATGGCATATGTTACTTGTTGCTTCTCCTGTTTTGTGACCCAGACGAAATTCGTGAAGCAAAAGAAGTCGAAGCTCTCTACGAGATATATGCAATTCTAGTTCGCTATCAGCGTGTTTATCCATAGTTTTATTGTGGTTCGAGAGATATTTACACCGCCTTTATATACTCTTAATATGGAAATTTCCAGAACTTTCTGAACTATTCTGGGAAAATACGAAAAAAACGACAAAAATTTCTTAACAAGCCAATAATAATAGTAGAGCATCAAAACTGATTGATTTTTTATTGCAGTTTTAAAATAAACCTATTGAATTAATTAAATGCCTAGAGATAATTGCTCGAACCTGATCTGATTAGACAGTTCAATATATGCATTATTCTGAAAGTCAAAAGGATACGGAGGAAGTTACAATTATAAAAAGATTTGCTTGGATAGTTTTTCACATATACTTTTCAAACAAGCCTTAATTTTTCATCCTTTCTTCATCTTATTTTATTGATCATTAGGATACAAAGTGCTCAGCGTTCTACTTCCAGCTCGTCTACCATCAACAATGCCGATTTTTCGTTACTCTGGATCTATGACAATGTCAAAGAATATTCGGACGAGAACTATGAAACACAATTGCTTCTTCAGAAAATTATTCCCAATCTCGAGATTGAATCGGATATTGAGGATGCAATATACAAAATTAATCGTATGAAATATAGCGAAAAAGCTCTTATAGTCATTGTTTCCGGTCAAAAAGCATCGCGCTTGATACAATATTTAAATTATTATAGTTTGAATGATGATATTGATGCATTATTTATCTTCTGCAACAAGCCGGATAACTATCGACAATTAAAACATGATAAAATAATAGGCATTTTCACTGATCCAAAAATTCTTGTAGAATCAATTCGTAGTATTATCTTCACGGTTTCAAGTAAAACAGTCAAATACTTGGTTAACCTTTTGGATGAAAACCAAAAATGGCTACGAATGGTTTCTCCAATCACACTAAATAATATTTGGTACGAGCATTTACTTGAAATTCTTAAAATTTCGCCTCAAGATGAAAAAGCCAAAGAAGATATGATTAAAAAGAGTTTAGAATACTATGTTAACCAACAGAAAGAATTATTACAAATTGAAAATTTTCGTAATGAATACACTTCAGAAGTGGCCATTGAATGGTACGCTGCCGATTCTTTTGTTCATAAACTTGTCAACAAAGCGCTGCGAAGCGAAAACATCGATCTTCTTTACACATTCCGTTTTTTTATCAGTGCACTTAGTGCAGAAATCAAACGGGAACACATTAAACAAGAAAAAATACCTGGAAGTATCATTTCAAAAATTGCTAGTGGCTCTAGTTCGATAATTAAATTATTTAGTGGACAAAAATTGCCAGAATTTGAAATTACCAAACTTAAACAGAATGTAGGTACTGTAATAGCAATCAATGGTTTTTTATCAACATCAATGAGTGCGAGTGAAGCACAAGATTTCGCTAAACGTGGTGTAATTCCAATTAACATGAAACGAGTTCTCATTGAAATTTCATTTGATAAACCATCACAAAGTATAATCAACTTTGCTGAAATTGAACATCGTGCACGATTTCGCGATGAACGGGAGGTTTTATTCGATTGTGGTGCTCTTTTTAATATTACTTCTATGGAATATGATTGGTATTCGGAAATTTGGAATGTTAAAATGGTGGCTATTTCTAAAAATTCGATTAAAGAACATCCATACTACAATATTGTACATGAAACATTTATTCGAAATCATTCAATTAATGTCGCTTTTGGTATTATTATGGCACATGGTTTTGAAAAGATAGATGAAGGAATTCGTTATTTTGATCAACTACTTTCATCTTATTCATCTGACTATATGGATATTCCAGATATTCTACAACAACGAGCTATTTTACTTGAAAAAAATGGTGATCATACATTGGCACTTCACGATTATGACCGAGCATTAGAAATTCGTCGTGAACGAATTCGAGAAAATCTCTTAGGAATGGCTTCACTTCATAGTAACATCGGTAGTCTACAAATGGCTATGTCTAATTTTTCAGCAAGTCTCAAGAATCATGAAGAAGCATTAAACATTTTCGAACAAATTTATACAAAAGAAGAAGATCATGTGACAAAAGCAAAAGTAAATGAAAATATTGGTTTGACTTATCAACGTGATGGTATGTCATCTAAGGCACTCGAATATTTAACTCGTGCTCAGAATACATATGAACGAATTTTACCAGAGAAAGATTTATTAATAATTGAAATTTTGGGTCATATTGGAGCTGTTCATGAAGCTTCAAATAATTTATGCCTAGCTATTGAATTATTTTCTCATCAATTGAATTGGAGTGAAGAGATTTTACCTGTAGACCATCCATTACTGATCACCTATCTTGATTCTGTCTTACGTCTTTATACAAAGATGAATCAAACATCAAAAATTAATGAGCTATTTGATGCACATTTGCAAAAGATCAATAAAGTTCTTGGCGAAGATCATCCACTTATTGCTCATCTGATATTTATGTTCGCTTCTGTTCTTGAATCATCACAACCATTGGAAGCTATTCATCTCTATGATCAAGTATTACAAATTAGTGAAAATTTAATACAATCTGATCAATCCATACTATTGAAATCTCATCAGAATCTTGCACGATTGTACAGAAAATCTACAAATCTAGAAGAGGCACTCAGTCATGCACTTCAAGCTCTTATTTATCAGCAACGAATCTCATCTGAAAAAGAAAATCAATTATTCGAAGCTAATGAATTACATCATATTGGTTCTATTTATCTTGAAATGGGATTATTCACTAATGCTTTGCAATTTTTAACTAAATCTCTCATTATATATCAATCAATATATACAATCGATCATCCAACTATACAAACAATTCTCATTGATATCGGTCGTGCAGCTAATCAAAGTCAATCTCATTAGAAACAACGTTAATGATGACATCATGTACACAGTTTCATTCCTTTTTTTATACCTTTAGCAAAATCTATCAGAAACTGTTTAACATAACTCATCAGATAAACATAATAACATAGCAACATTTTTTATAAAATACTGACGATAATAAAGCAATAAAAATTAAAACAGATTAATAGAAACCGAGATTTTTAGAAACAAAGCTTCTAATCCTGTAGATATGAATTCAATAATTATTATTTACATTTATTTATTTTTTTCTCTTTTATGAGACGATCTATAACTGTATCGAAAATTTCGTATTACCGTATTTTACAGAAAATGTTTATCTATATTTTTTTATTGGTGGTCGAACAATTCAAAAATACTATATAATTTAATCTAAAAATTGTTTTTGAATATATCTGAAAAAAAATAAAAAATGAAGATTTATAAATCACAATAAAAAGTAAATCCAGTCATAGAAATATATTATCTAATCTTATGAAATTTCTTTAATCAAATCAAAGTTTTTTTATTCTTTGTTGCAATCATATTGCTCTTAAACTTTGCTAAAATTTCACATTCTATCTTCCCGAAAATATTCATTATTATATAGAAAGTATTTTCTTATAATAATTCGATATTATGTTTTTACTACTGTTGATAATAGTAGACATTACACACATGATCAAATATTTCTTAAAACTATATTCGACGAACTTTTTCATAGAAACAAAACGACGATTGATTATTGAAATTAAATAAAGATATAATCTTCACTATGATATTATGAATGATACTTTTCGAAGAGACATTTAGATACAATGAGTATAAAAATCATCCAAAACATTCTATTATCTAATCATTAATTATCATTTCAAAATAAAGATCAACAATGACGATAATACTACCGACTATTATCAATACAATGCAAATAAATTCTACCACTTATACAATTGGATAATAAACATCATAATACTAACTTTTGTTTACTAGAAATTGGTTTAGGTTTTGATAGTTATGTAAAAAGAATATTTTAGTTCAACAGCTAGCATTCATTTTATTGGATATGATAAAACAAATGCTGATTAATATATGAATGCACCTATCTAGTACATAAATTCTTCAAAAGAAGGCTTTATATATAAAGTGCACATCAATCTTTCTGAGATAATTTACATATGAAATGATAGATTTTATGGATTCTACTTTAGCATATGATATATTTTCTTCAAAAATTCCTGTTTCATACTAAAAGATGGAAAATGGTTCAAACATATGAATACTTCAAAAATTAATACAGAAGAAAATTCTATAGGAAATAAAAATATCATTGAAAAAGTGAAATCTATATCAACACAATTGTTCTAAAACATCTCATTATTTGTAAATAATTACAATTATTATTTAGTTAGAATAACTTTTATTATTACGATGGTGAAACAGTGCAAACTAAAAACAAAAAAGACTTTATTTGGATAAGAACAAAAACAAAATAAACAGCAAAACAAAGAAGTTATACGAGCACGTGTTTGTTTGATAAACGTTAACGTATACGAGTAAATATGTTTTGCGCATTAGATTAAATTATTTGAAAACAGATTCTTAGATTTATAAAATTTGCAACTGCAAATAGTCCTACTATCAGGTAAAAAACAATCTAAAGTTGAATATTTTTTAGCACAGAAAATTCTGATCAGTAACACTAATAAAGGCTTTTTCGATCGTTATGTAAAGATGCTAGAAATTAAATAAGGAGATTTCAGCATAGATAATATTTAACTAATACTTCGATCAATTTCTATTATTTATCTTAACATTTTTTTTTCTGTAAGTCAAATTTTTCTTCAAAATTTCACAATTGCATCTATAGATGGGAAGAAGATCTAGATAACAAAAATTGTCCTATACTTTAGACTTACAATAGATTGAAGGACTCTATGCATCACATAAAATAGACATTCGGAGCTTTATTATTTTTTTATAAAAGAACGAATGTTCATCTATCAGATCCAACTATTGAATTAATCAACCTGAGTAAAGAACTATAAAACTGCGAAAAAAAAACGAAGGTTTAGACATAATATATTTTTTACTCGATTGTCACACTTATTGTATTTATCTTATATTATAAATTAAGAGTTATAATTCTGTATTTTTTTCAGCCTACTATTTTCTTACATAAAAATGAAATTTGGTGAATATTTACGAAGTCATTTAACTCCTGAATGGAGTAGTCAATATATATCATATGAAGAAATGAAAGAATTATTTACTGAAATTGTTAGTAAAGCACCATCTATTAATGAGAATGGTCAAAATTTATCACGTAAACAATATTTTCTTGAAGCTGATGAAGAATTTTTTCAAGTATGAAAAACAAAAATATTTTTATTTTTATTAATTGAATTAATCATTATTCATTTTATTTTTAAGTATTGTGAAAATGAAGCATCAAAAATTAATACATTCTTTGCTGAAAAATTAGCTGAGTAAGTTTTTATTTCGAATAAGAATATATATAAGTTTCATAATAAATTTCTAAAACTAATGTATTAAGTATTTAGAAATGAATAAATATTGTTATATCATTGTAGAGCATTATTAAAATTTGATCAACTTAAAAATGAACTTGAATGTATTGAAAGACCTAATACAGATCGTCCTATGGCTTTTAGTAATGTATTATATACAAGAAAAGTTGAAGTAAATAATGATGAAAATGAACAAAGTATGTCAAATTCAAATGAAGAAAATAATACAAATTCATGGATTAATAATATTAAATTTCGTCGATCAAATTCTATACGTCATCGTAAACAAATAAAACGTCAACAATATCGTAAAATACATGATCTTAAATTAGCATTTAGTGAATTTTATTTAATGCTTATTCTTTTAAAAAATTATCAAACACTTAATTATACTGGTTTTTGTAAAATATTAAAAAAACATGATAAAATATATCAAACAACACGTGGTTATGAATGGCGGTAGGAATTTTTTTTTGTTTTGTTCTTATAGAATTTTATTGATAAAATTTTAGAATATCATATATTGATTCTACACCATTTTATACATCAAAACGAATTGATCAATTAATGAATGAAGTCGAAATATTATATACAAATGAACTTGAATCTGGTAGTCGAACACGAGCTATGCAACGTCTTCGTGTTCCACCACTTGAAGAAAAACAACCACGAATTGTTACATTTCGTTTAGGAATGTTTATTGGTAAAAATTATTATTTTAACAAAACTAAACATAATTTATTTAATATATTTAAGGTATGCTTTGTATTTTAATTCCAATGTTAATAATTCTTAAAATTGCTTTATATGATAATAATTCGTTATCGACTGTAAATCGTACCTGTTTACAGCCGACTGATGATAATGGTAATATTCCATCAAAAACAGTTAATTGGCGTGCAGCACTTCATCTTTATCGTTCATCATTTTTTATAATTCTTCATATAATATTTTTTGGTATTAATGTATATGGTTGGTCAACAAGTGGAGTTAATCATGTTCTTATATTTGAACTTGATCCACGAAAACATTTAACATATCAAAAATTTCTTGAACTTGGAACATTTTTAATGGTTATTTGGTTTTTAAGTTTTAATATATTTATGATATTATTTTATTATGATTATCATCCATTTGTACAACCATTTATTTTTATTATATTTCTTATTGCATTTTTACTTAATCCAATACGAATATTTTATTATAAAGCTCGAATATGGTTTTTAAAAACATTATTACGTGTATGTTCAGCACCATTTTTTCATGTTGGATTTGCTGATTTTTGGCTTGGTGATCAACTTTGTTCATTAGAATTATCTTTTTTTGATATTGAATTTTTTATTTGTTTTTATATAACTGGTTCAAATTGGAATACATCAGCATCTACAAATACATTTTTTTGTAGTGGTTGGTCACAAATTGCATTACAAACATTTTTTATAATTCTTCCATCATGGTTTCGTTTTGCTCAATGTCTTCGACGTTATCGTGATACAAAAAATAAATTTCCACATTTAGTTAATGCTGGAAAATATTCTACAACTTTTTTTGTTAGTATAACAAATGCACTTCGACGTACAAAAAATTTTGATTATCATAATAATAAATTAGAAAATCCATTTCTTTATTTATGGATAATAACATCTTTAATTAGTTCAACATATAAAGTTATATGGGATATTAAAATGGATTGGGGATTTTTAGATAAAAATGCTGGAGATAATAAATATTTACGTGAACAAATTGTTTATCCAAAAAAAAATTATTATTATATTGCTATTATTGGAAATATTATTCTTCGATATATTTGGATGATAAATATATTTATACATTTTAATTCATTATTTGCTGAATTTTCAGATATAACCGGTTTTACATTTGGTCTTTTAGAAATATTTCGAAGATTTATTTGGAATTATTTTCGTTTAGAAAATGAACATTTAACTAATTGTGGAGAATTTCGTGCTGTTAGAGATATATCAATTCGTCCTACACCTATTTTAAATGGGAATTTAACACCTCAACAAATAAATAATCAATATCGATCAGAAATTCATCGAAATGAAAATGGAACAATAACAACAATTAAAGAAATACCTATGACAATTATTAATGATAATCGAAGTACATCTAATGGTTCTATAATACGAAGAAAGACAAATGCAGAACAATTTATTGATGAAATGAATACAGTTTTAACCATTGATCCAAATTCGCATAAATCTTTTGATAATTCAACAGATTCTATTGCTTGATATTAATTAATAAATATTTTTATACAAAATCAATTTTCTTTTTAATATAAAAAATAAATAAAAAATGTCTTTTTTTTACGTATTCCAACAGAAAACTATGAAAATCTTGATTTTTATAGTTTAAACTTCTAGCCGATAAACTTCGGGTTCTTTTCCGAGCTGGTTGTTTTTCGGAACCGGTCCTATTCACTTTTTGTGTCTAGAAAAGTGTCACATATCAGTTATCGTACTGAACTTATACATTTTTTTTCGTACTATTTCCGTCTTGATTAGTTCAATGATAAAAATATTTATTTTATTTGAATGTAGTTCATCTTCTTTACTTTCAATTGAAAAGTTTCTATTGTAAAATTTTGTATTGAGAGTATGACTATACGATTCTGCTTGATTATTAATTCAATATTCATCCCTAAATTTCTCTTTCAATAGATGGGTTAGCATTATTTGAATTCTAAAATATGTTAAGAATAATATGTATGTTTATAATAAGATAAGAAGAATAATTGATTTTTATTAAAACAATAATAAAAGTAACTAAGGAAACAATTTACAGACAAAAGAGCTTTTCATTTAGAAAAAACAAAAAAGAATTTCTTTGTCTAATCTAAATCAATATAATTAATCATTATTTATACATGAAGAAGTATTAAATAGAAATTTTTGTATTCTATTATTACCATCATCGGCTACATATAAATTCCAATATTTATCGAATTTAATACCTCTTGGTGCTTCGAGTTGATCTGCTTTATCACCATAACCACCAAATCCAGCAATTACAGATTGAGGTTTTTCTTCATATGGTATCCATTTTAAAACTTTATGAAGATAAAAACTTGATATATACATTATCATTGTTTTATTTAATATTGGTGCTAATAGAATTGATGCTGGAACATCTAATATATGTGTATCTGTATTTTTAGCTACAGTTATTCCTTCAATAGCATCTGGAAGCCATTTTTGAATTCGTTGATTGAATGAATCACAAATATAAATTGCACCAATTTCATTGAATTCATCAACGTAGATACCATAAGGAGTATTTAGCTGATTTAAACTAGATCCTGCACCATGTCCACCCGCTACAACAATTCCAGAAGTTGAATTTATAAAGTATTTCATAACACGATGATTTCCAGTGTCTGATATATAAAGACTAGAATTTTGGTCAACATATATTCCAGGTTGACCATTGAGAACGAGTTGATCCAACGCATGACCTAGTCCATTGCCTCCAGCAACTGTTATTAGTAATCCATCATCTAAACTTAATTTATTAACTTCATTACCAAATGCATCCGTAAAATAAATATTATCAAATATGTCAATAAATACACTCGGCACTTTGGTGTTTGCTAACAATGTTATATTTGTTCCATTAGAAAAATACTTCTGTAAACGATGATTTTCTGTATCAGCAACAATTAGATTTTCTTCACTATCAATAGCAGCATCGTGTGGATCATGCAGATGTGAAGCAACTGTTATTCCATTTGGATTCCATTCAGCAGAGACACAAAGAGTTTGAGGAATTAAAGTCGAAGTAGGAGTTGTAGTCAAAGTTGTAGTTAAAGCCGAAGTCGAAGTGGAAGTGGAAGTGGAAGTGGAAGTGGAAGTCGAAGTCGATGTCGAAGTCGATGTTGAAGTAAAGGTTGAAGCAGAAGTGGAGGCCAAGATCGAAGTTGTAATCGAAGTTGAAGTGGAAGTTGAAGCCGTAGTTGAAGTAGAAGTCAAGTTAAATGTTATCATTTGAGCTTAAAAATTGAGAAAAAACGAATTTAGATTTACCTATTTTAAAACATTACATATGAAAAAATACTGACTAGTTGACATTTTTTCTCCATTAGATTTTGTATAAAAAACAGTTAATATGATTGCAATAGTAACCAATATAATAATTAAAAGAATGATTGAAAACCATTTTATTTGACGATTTGTCAAACGTGAACAATAGCCATTTTTCGTCAATGCAATGGATGTTGTGTTTGTTACGTTATGTCTAATCGGAGTTGAATTAGTCGTTCGACGTGCAAGAGGATTGGAAAAGCTAAATGTCTTTCCATTGTGAAAAGACCTATTCTTTAAAGATGTCTGTTCAGACATTGTAAAAATGATCTCATTGTCCGCTATATCAAATTGCTGAATATTGCCAGGTTTCGATGAGCATTGTAACTACATAGATAGAAAATAAAGTTTTCAAATAACATCTGTGAATATTGTTCAGTCAATGAAAATCTCTTGAACTAATACTCATTTATAATTCGTAAGAAGCATGTAGAAATATTTTAAGTTTACCTTATGTTCTCTGATACTATTGAATTTTTTTGGTAACCCACAGTAAAGACAAAGAACATCTAAATTTTCACGATGTTTCACTAAATATAAGCAGAAGAAACAAGATCGATCGTGTAAAAAGTCAATAATGACGTAGCATTGGTGTTACTAACTACTAGCATTCGTTTGATCAATATGCGTAGTCTGTAGTTGTTGTTTAAAAGCTTCTACAGCATCTTTTATAGCATAATTTGGTGTTAATTGTTTTATACTGAGAGGTTTTCTTGTTATTGGACTAGTATTATGTTGAATAATCCATTGAGTTATTGCATTTCTTTCATATGTATATCCATCTTCAGCTAGAACTGGATCATTAAATAATTCTAATGTTATTGGACAAATTAAGTATTGCTGTGTGTTTGTAGACGACATTTTGTAATTTCTTTCAATTTAAAAAAAGAATACTAATTCAACAATAAAAACATGAAGATATATATATATATATCTTATCACTTACATGTTGTTCAGGTAAACTCATTTTTCTCTGTCATTGTTGACAACTAATACCTCTGTTGAAAGGTAAATAAATAAACTTATATGTCAGTTAGCAAATATAACTTTTAATGTTTCTATTAGGAATTTCATTTTTATTTTTGTATATTTATACATATATAAATATATTAGTTTATCGAAGAAGATAGACATAAATAAATGTAATTAAATAGCTAACATACAATTGACAAATTATACTCTTTCGGTGTGTTCTCCAATCATGCAACCGCATCAGATACATATATATATAAATACTGATGCGTTGATCTTAGTTCTTAGCAAAAATTGGAATTCCTTCATTTTAATTTCATTTCTGTAAAAAGTTATCATTTCACAAAAATTGAATTAGAAGATAGTAATGCACACTAGAGATAGAATATTCGACGAAACGTAACCAAAACTATCTCAAAACTTCAATATTAATTAAAAGACATTAGATCCATTATCATACAAATATAATGAAAAAAGTTAATATAATTAGATACTTAAGCTACCATAGATGAATTATGAAAATATTGTCCATATATTTAACTAATAGTTTGTTAATTAGATTAGTGAAAAGTATTGATTCATTTGGAAAGGCGACTATGATCTTTTGACCAGATAACGAGATGTATGTAGGTTTCTAGGGGAAGACTTCCTCTATCCAACAATATATATACTATTCAGTTCTGTTGCGTACCGCTAGAAAATCCATACACATAATGTTGAGTAAATATCTGTTATTAGGTCAAAGGTCAACTAACAATGATCAAAAGTTAGGGTGTGGTGGGCATAGGTATGAGGAGTTGTGACTGTTACTTGATGATCTTCAATAAAATCATAACCTTGTCCACGTACATACCCCTGAAGATCAACCCAAACATTGACTTTTGTCCTGGTAACAGGCACACATTTAATATTATGTATAAAGATTTTCTCTCATGGTACGAAATAGAATCTGATAATACATACGCCATTGGATAGAGGAAGTCTTCTTCTATGAACGTGCATATATACCATTAGGTCAAAAATTCAGCTGTGAATCATAGTCATCTTCCCTTGATTTTCTTAATTCTCTCGATTTGCTAGATTTCATTGAATCCCACGTCAGATTTACGGAGTATCATTCGAAGATCGATTGATGCGTTAATTTTTTCGATTTTTTAAAATTTCTTGAATTACCAATTTCTGGATCGTAGTTACTGCTGATCTTTTCCGACATAATCTTAGTCGGAATTCGTTAGTTAGGATTCCTGTAAAAGTATGTTCGGTTTTCATTGGGAATCTGACCTATTCCGCAGTACGAAACTCTAAATATGTATTGATGTTTTAGATTCACACGCACAAAGTGATAGTATTTCATATAACTTGTACGATAATGCATGACCTATGGTGATTTAAAAAAAATTCTGCATGTCGATGTTTGTTTTAAGAAATTTGTTGCAAATACACGCGTTTCTCTGACTCTCACGTTTGACTGAGTATGGGAAGCCAAAGGGTAACAAATAAAATTAGTGTGTTTTTCATCTGGTTTACTGATGATTCGCTTGTTAATCTTCATTATGTAATACAGATTTATTGGTAGTCAAAATAGTCTTGTTTCTTTCATCTATCTTTTGTCAATGATCGCGGTAGCGCTCTTTTAAACTGGATGATGTAACACTTGAATAGCATTGTAGACTTCGGATAGACAATAACATATATTAAAACTAAACCTAAACACTCGATAAAAATCAAGATTTATTTGAATTTGGTTTAAAAGAACAGTTCATCAAAATTTCGTTGAAACGAATTTTTGGTAGTATAAAATATGAATTCTATTTAGTTATGTAGCATTGTTTCAATAAAAAAAAGTAATAAAATACTATATATTACGATTCTTTTCGTTATTATTTGTCCTTTCCTTCATAAATACTGTTTTGATAAAGAACACAATTGGTGACTAAGAACTTTAGAATGTTGAAAAGAAAAAAGACGCAATGCATACGTTGGAAAAAACCCTATGTACATAATTTCATTGATAATATTAACTTCCGAATGTATTCATTTCAATTGAAGAATTATTAGTTTTTTTGAAACTTTTTAAACGAACAGTCTGTATATTTAGAAGAATTACTTGTCAATGGACACTTCATAGTATCAACATCATTGCCATTAACACAGTTATCGAATATTACGTCGCAGAGTAATTTGGAAAATTTAGTTGCTATGTTACTCATTGAAAACGTTCTCAGCTTTTGTTTGTGGTTACTATAATTATTCATAAACACAGATATGATACTGATGACAACCAAAGCCTATTTTTTTTCGACGATTGAGAAAAAACCAAGTTATTCGACTATATAAAGAAGTAGTTGCATCTTTCCATTGAGTCTGATCATATTGTCATTTTCATTCAAATCGATCCTGTCTTATTGTACTCTTATTCTGGGTAAGATATGAATGTCTTATAAGTGTATAATTCCCTACAACTTTTTATATTATTTTATTAAAGTATTTTTATCGATCAATGGCATGCCTATGGTGAACCAAACTTCATCTTTAATCAATATAGATGCAAATGCTTCGAAAGTTCTGGCTAATACTAGATGGTATGTACCATACAGAACGACAACTGCTGTTATAATTCACCACTACAGTTATACAAAAGTATACGTAGGTGTTGGTTGTGGATGTGGTGGTTTGATTGCTCTTATTATTTTATACTGTTTATGCAAAAGCTCTTAAGACAATATTATAAACTATTATTTTTTTATTGACATATATTATTTTAATCGCGAATAAAAGAAGTCTTTTAAGAAATATTGATAGTCTATATTGTTTGATTGGTATATTGTTGGCAGAATGTCTATGGCACAAACACCATAAGTAATACAAAATAAAGCATGGAAATGTTTATCACCTCAATAAAATTCTACTGTAAAAAAATCGGTGGAATGTATCTATAGAGAATATCATTGCTTCTATGCTCCATTTAGACTAATCACTAGATGCAAATTTATGTATTCTTTGTAAAATCAACAGAAGCAACGGTTAAAAGGTATTCCATACTGCATAGTGGGGAGCCACGCGGACATATGCGAAAATATTCTTTTCAAGAATCTGACTGTTTGCTAAGGCTTGGGCCCAAAAATCGACATAAATAAAGAAAGTCAAGCCGCTCGGCAACATCGCATAATATTCCATAAACAAACAATACCACAAAAAACTTACTCATCTATAGCCTTTATGATAAGGAAAAAAATGACCGTAATCTAATTTAAAACAGAGTAGAAAACAAGAAGTTTCTATGTCGAAAAACTACCCAAAAACTTACCATTCTGTGTATTAAAAACTCTACAAAGGGATCAAGTCTCATCAAGCTCGTATTTTCACCACAAATACATACATATGTATCCTGATTATTGTAGTAGCATCGACTCATGAAACCTTTCCTAAGATATGTTAGAAGATGCCCAAAAATCCGAGGTCTGTAGGCGGACACTCGCTCTTAGATATCTGTATTAGGCCTTGAAGGAAAACTAAGGTGATAATCGGAATCAGCTCGTGGAAATGCATCGAACCGTATAGATATTCGGATTCTTTCAGGTCTCTGGAGCAGCTAATTTGATGCATGTTATAGCTTCTCCATTGATGGACTGTTTGGTGCATGAGTTTCCCACTGGTTATGTGTTGTGCAGGATTACCGTAGTCAATTAGACTTCGGATCTGAAGTTAGAGAAAATATAATTGTATTGTATGTGGTGAAAGTCTTCTGGTTTTTAGACGATATTGATATGTATTAAAATATATTCGGATTTGAAGCTTGCTGTTAAAGTGAAGGCCCCATGAAAAAAAAATGGTTTGTGGGTGTGGGTTTATGTCAGGGACAAAAGAACACTAACACTGCAACTTCTTAAAATCTCGCTAAGTCTTGTGCTATATTATGACAGTACTTACAGGTTTTTAAGCACTATATCAGGAAGATACCCTTAGGTCCTTCGTATAAACCTGCTAAGTCAGTTCTTCCCAGATTGACACATACAATTTTTGACTCTATTTACTTTCATTATAATTTTTCTTAAATAGTTTGTTTCAAGTACTATATATCCTAGAGATCAATTGACAATGTATGGTTTTTAATCAAGGTGATAAAATATTAGCATGCAAGAAGTGACTAAGCAGTGTTAACAATTATATCAAATAAAATAACTTTTTAACCTACAATATCCATAATATATATTATTAATTCATAAGATTTATGAAATCTCAAGTTGTTAGACTTATAAACATGGGAATTTTGTATTAATCTATGCAATTTTCCCAATGATTTCCAACACAACCTACTCTTGCCATACTGTTATCATTTCATATTAGGTTTTAAAAAATTTGTCACTATAAAGGTAGAGATAGGATAGACAAGAAGATAAAATTGCAATTAGATTAAGTTAGATTGGCAATGTCATCATAGTTAATATTTTCGAGTTATTAGAATAATATTTAACTTACTTTTATTGAGGCGCGATAAAAGTTCATGATAGTTTATACTCAATAATGGTTTTAATAGGTGACATAGCAAGTTCTTATCATATTCCAAACAAGGTTTAAAACTCATGTGATTCAACGATAAGAGAAGAAGCACACGCTTGATAACAAATAACTATAAAAGAATGATGAATAAACATGGTTAAACAGTTTATTTTCGCCGAGATGCGATTCGTTTTATTTATCGTGGTGCAATGTATGCTGATAGTGCAAATAGATGGGTCATTCTGTATTTTTCCACGTTCACCTGATCATTTACGCGTTGCACTGCGAGGACCAAATGGAATAACTATATCTTGGAGAACTGGTGGTCATTTCGGCTCAAATGATACACCTAATCCACAAGTTGAATATAGCACAAGCAGTACATTTGATAATAAAGTACTTTCTCCTATTGGAACTTCTGCAAACTATAATAAACATTCATTTTTTCATAATGTTCCTTTACTTAATCTGGTGCCTTCTACAAAATATTATTATCGTATTTTAGCTTCTCCTCGATGTGTTCTTGAATCTGATATACATTCATTTACTACAGCACCCGCTATTGGCATTTCAAAACCAGTCACTATTGGAATTGTTGGTGATTTAGGAAATGATAATTTATTAAATTTAGGTGCAGCCTCACGTACCATGAAAGCTTTACGTGAAGGAGCTAAAGATATAAATTTTTTTGTTCATCCTGGTGATATATCCTATGCTGATGATTATGGTCTTGGTGTTCCATTCAGTTTTTATGAATCATCATGGAATAAATGGCAAAAAAATATGGAAAAATTGACAGCAGATAATTTTTATATGACAGGACCGGGTAATCATGAAGTCACTTGTGTTATATTAGGTGATCTATTTTGTCTCAAAGATAATTACAAAAATTTCTCTGCTTATCTTCATCGTTTTCGTATGCCTGGAGACGAAAGCGGAGGTTACAAGAATTTATGGTATAGTTTTGATTATGGACTTGTTCATTATGTTATTATTAATACTGAAACAGATTTTCCTGGAGCACCATCAGGTCCAGGTACTGCTTTGAATGGTGGAAATTTTCGAGGACTTACAGAACAATTAGCTTGGTTTGAAGCTGATTTAAAAGCTGCCAATGCTAACCGTGCTCAAGTTCCATGGATTATTGTTTCTGGTCATCGTCCATTTTATGGCAGTCTACCTAGACTTCCTGCTCTTCCAGGTAATTGTGACTCATGTCGTGATGTGTTCGAACCACTTATTTTGAAATATAACGTTGACTTTTACATTGCTGGACATGTTCATTGGTACGAACGTCTTTATCCTATCGATGCGAATGGAAATCCTTTGGCGAAAGATTATAATAATCGACCAGGTCCTATTCATATAACAAATGGAGCAGGTGGAGCTCCAGAAGGTATGGCTTTAACTAAAACGAATATCAGTGCCTCGGCTAATATTGTAACTGGTTTTGGATATGCACGATTAGAACTTAAAGATGCATCAAATGCTCGATTAAGTTTCATTGATTCACGTAAAATGAAAGAAGTTGATTCAGTGGATATAATTCGTCACCATTAATAAAACATTTTATTTTATATTTTTAATTTCAATTTACGAGAAAAATAATTTGAAAAGCATTTTTTGTCCTGCTCTATTACTATCGATGTAACATACTCAATAGTGTCAAAGAAGTTAGTTTTTTATATTCTTTAGAAATATATATTAGTCTATGTTAAATAATAATCCATTTAGTAATCGATAATGAAGTTTGATGCATCAGATCAACAATTATGATCATCGAAGGCAGTGTTTAGAATAATATACTTACGTATAGTGAAAGCCCAGAGAATATGGATATACGAATGATGTGCATGACCTTGCGAATGCGAGTTTCGAAATAAAACAAACCCTTTCAACCTTGCACTCACTCTCAAAAACTTAATAATGTTCGATCGAGTGCAAATTTTTATCAGATATTTCTACCTATGTATTTTACTTATGGTAGTAGTCCCAATCCATGAAATCTTTCCTAAACTGTTTTAGAGAGTACTAAAAAACCGAAGATCTCTACCGATATGATAGATCTTAAGTGTAAATATTCCACTAAGGTAATTTCCAAACAACGTAAGCTTCACAAATATACAGTAACGTAGTCAGGTATTTCTGAGTAGTAGGCAACATTGGGCAATTAGAAAACTTAGTAGGTAATAATTTTTTAAAAAAGTATCTCGATTAAAAACTATGAACAAGTCAAAGATTTTTCTACATCAATAATTTTGTCATACAAATTATCAGATACTAAATAATAATGTTAGAACATGTGTTTTTTTTTTGTCTTTTGTAATCCAATTTCTCAGTGAATAGTGTCTATTTGTAGTCAATGAAACATAATTTAAAGAGAACAGAACAAATAGAAAATGTTTTTACTAAAAGTGCAAAATATGTTATTGTGTTTTTATTAAATGTATAATATATAAAAATAAAAGTGAATTCTATTAATATGGAAGAGAACAATTATGAAACATATACACTTATTTGGCTTGATGCTTCATTTACTACTGGTAATGAAAAATTAAATATTCAACGTCAACTTCGTTCATCAATTAATTATATAAAAATATTTAATGAAATAAATCAATGTGAGAATTATATTGAATCAGTATCAGATGATGATAGAATTGTATTTATAGTTAGTGGTCAATTAGGTAAAGAATTAATACCTCGTATTCATCAATTACCACAAATATGTTCTATTTATGTTTTTTGTATCGATAGAAAAAAACATGAAATATGGACTAATCAATATAGAAAGGTTTTCTCATTCGAATATTTAATTTAAAATAAGAAAATATTTAATTTTTAGATAAAATGTGTAATAACACAATTAGATGAACTTGTTTCTCAAATTCAATATGATCAAACACGACGAAATTATAATAAAACTGATGAACCATTATCAATCAGTATTTTTCAAGAGAATAAAATTAATGATAATGAATTTATTTATTTTCAATTACTTATTAATTCTCTTCTACAAATGAAATCTATATCAAAAGATAAATATCAATTAATTACTTTATGTCAAAATATATATAATGATAATGAAAATCAATTATTATTAATTGATGAATTTAAAAAAGAATATCAATCATCAAAAGCATTATGGTGGTTAACAAGAGATTCATTTATTTCCAAATTACTTAATAAAGCATTTCGAATAAAAAATTTTTATATATTATTTTTATTTAAATTTTTTATTCAAGATATTTCTCAACAACTTGAAGAAAATAAATGTTTAAAATCTATACATGTTTATCGAAGTCAATTTTTATCAACTAAACAATTAAATATATTTAAAAATTCAATTGGAAAAATATTTTCAATAAATTCAGTTTTTTTAACAAATCTTATTCGAAAACAATCAATTTCATCTTTAAAAGAATTATTTCTTAATAATAATTATCATCGTATTCTATTTGAAATTGATGCTAATCCTAAATTAATTCATATTAAACCATTTGCTAATATTATTTCATTTGGAGAACAACAAATTCTTTTTATGATTGGTTCAATATTTCGAATTAATCATATTTATCAAGATAATAATCAAATAATAATTATTCAAATGACATTATGTACTGATTATGAATCAGAATTAAAATCAATATATAATTCCGAACAATTTGATTTTCTTTCATTAGGTCATTTACTTATCGATATGAAAAAATTCGATGATGCACAAATTTATTTTAATAATTTACTCAATGAATTATCTTCTAATTATTCAGATATGATTATTTGTTATGATGCACTTGGAAATATATTATTAGAAAAACATCAATATGATTTAAGTTTAAAATCGTATGAAAAATCACTTGAAATTAAAATACAAACATTAGATCATAATGATTCAAGTATAGCATCTACATATAATAATATTGCTTTAGTTTATCTCAATAAATATGATTATAAACAAGCATTAGACTCTTATAATATGGCATTAAAAATTTTTCAAGAAAAATTTGGTGAAAATCATCCACATATTACTGAATGTTATAATAATATAGCTATGGTCTATAAAAATGAAAAGAAATATGAAGAAGCACTTGAATTTTATAATAAATCATTAAATATTCATGAAAAATATTTTTCTATTGATAATCCTGATTTAGCATTATCTCATACGAATATTGGTATTGTTCATGGTTATCTTGATCAATATGATCTTGCATTAGAACATTATAATAAAGCATTAAAAATTTATGAAGAAATTCTTCCTTCTAAACATTCTCTTATTTCTATGATATTTGAAAATATTGGAAATATATATTATGATAAAGGACAATTTGATCAAGGACTTTTATATTATGAAAAAGCATCAACTATTTATTCTCAATTATTACCTTTAAATCATCCAGATGTTTTACAAATTCATATGATTATTAAACGTATTCAATCGAAATTAAAATATTAATTTCAATATTGTTGAATTAAAGGAAAGAACGTGTTTAGATTTTATTTTTAGGAAAACAAATTCTTTTGTTCTCACAGATTTGAGCTTTATCATCATTGAGTCAGTATGATATGGATCTTCTTCACGAGGCATACAAATAACGACAAATTTTATATTTTTACACTAACTTTTAAATTGCGTAATGAATGAGGCTAGAACAGAAGATGTTTGATTATAGGTATAAGTACAGTAACTAATGAAACACATTGGCTGTTTTTCTTTTTTATTAAAGAATATATTTTCTTTTTTCTGCCCTATTTAATTTTAATCTAATTTGTCATATTCTCAATCAATTCCACTATCCCATCATCTAGAAGATTATCATTTGAAAGTTATTTAACATGGAAAATGGAAAACCATGTTATGAAGACAATTCTTTTTTTTTTCTTTAATAAAAAAGATCTTATGTAGATAATTGTTTTTTAGACTGCTATATTATGTGAAGACATGAATTATGTTTAAATGAAACATACATAGAAAATCATGATATTTATTCATTTAAATATAAATTTTGTAATTGCTTCTAGTAGCAAAAGAATTGTTACAAAATATAATTTTTTTCTAAATTTTTAAATTCAAAGTATAAATCCTTTAAAAGATAGAATATTTCATGAATAGTTTTTATTTTTAATATGTTAATCACAACAATGATATAAACAATCTTTTTCACTTTTAGGGCAAAATAAATTTATTATTAGAAAAATAAAAATATTAATGAGTCTTTTTAATAGGGAAAGAAAGAGTTGAATACTTTTTATGTTTATATTATGATATTGTTAGCAAAAAAAAAAAGGAACACTTTACTTTAACATGAACGCGAACTATAATTAAAAGAAACTAAATGTTGAAGATGTTTAATAATTCTCATTCACTATTGACTAAAATAGTTGACATATAAAAAGATTTTTTTTTTCTATATTAAATTCTATATGTATTAATAATATATTATTTATTCTTACATTTTTCTTTAGAAAAGAAATATTTGATAAAAATATCTAAATAGATATGAAATATATTTATTTAATTAATAATAATAATAAATTGATGTAAACAATGAAATAAATCTTTGAGGTTAAATAAGTGCAAATATGTGTCTATTATTGTCATAAAAGATTCAATGTTGATAAGGATAAGTGGTTATTTTTGTATTAAAACTTATATTTTTTTGTTGATTAAAACATCATGCATCTTTTTTTTCTATTGATGTGTCTTATTAATGATGTTAAGATAGTTCTATTTTATTAACACGAGATCATTAAAAATATATTTGATTGAAATAGGTCATTTTATTTAAATAGAATAAAAATGTCATCTGATATTGCTGCTGCTCTTTATTTACTTAATATTGGAGATATTTTATATAAAACTGTGGGTTTATTTATAATAATATCAAGTACTATTGGTAATTTATGCAATTTTTTTGTTTTTTTATGTATACCAACATTGAATAAACAGCCAAATGCATTATTTATTATAAGTTCATCAATAGGTAGTTTTTTATTTATAAATATTGGTTTATCTTCAGCTGTAATTCGAGTATTAAATGGTATTGATCCATCAAATCGATGGTTATTTTGGTGTAAATTAGCTACTTGGTTATCTTATTCTTCTGGTTGTTTTAGTTTTATGTGTAATTGTTTTGCAGCTTTAGGACAATTTCTATTAACATTACCACAAATAAAATGGCAACGTTTAATAACACATATTCGTGCTCAAATAATGATTATATTAACCGCAATTATTTGGCTTTCTATTTTTTTACCATTACCAATATATTATAATCATATATGGTCATCATCAACAACATATACTTGTAAAAGTTCATTTCCTATGATAAGTCTTTATGGTACTTATTGGATTATAATTGGCTTTTATTTTCTTCCGATTATTTTAATATTTATATTATATTTTTTAACTTGGTATAATTTAAAACAATTATTAAGACGTCGTCGGACATTAGATGGTGCAGTAACACGTATGATGCTTGTACAAATGAGTGTTTTACTCATTAGTGGAATACCAGCAGGTATATTTTTTTGTTATGCTTTAGCTACACAATATTATGTTAAAACAATTTTAAGAATAGCATATGAATATATTATATTACTTGTTCTTACATTATTTACTTTTTTTACAAATGGAATTTCTTTTTGGGTATATTTATTTGTATCTAGAACATTTAGAAAACATATTAAAGAATTTTTTTTTAAATTTAAATTATTTAAACGTCAAATAAGACCATTGGCTATACAAGCAACAAGAATGGATACATATTGTTAAATTTATTTTTCCTTCTGTAAATTTATGATTAGTTTCAAAAAAATAAAATGTTTACATTTATTTTTATGTTCAACATTTGTATAAAATACGTGTTTAATTAACTTTTGTAAAATTTATTTAATAGATTTAGTTCAATTAGCAATCATAAACAATAAAAACATCAAAATTTTTACACTGTCTCATCATTCCTTTTGACAACAAATAATTACTCATAATAATCTACAGTTATTTTTGCATCCAACATCGTTCTATTCAAAGTTATTTATTAAGTATAAAAGATTAGATAGATAAAAGACTTAACAATATATATATATTTTCAAAATTCCGCCAAATTGACAGATTTCGATCAGTTTTCTCAGACTTTATTAAGCTTAATTCTAATAATCTCAAGCCTATTTCCGTTTCTATATATAACGTGATAGGTTTTGTTTATTTAGAACAATAGATACAAAAAGCACGTTTCACATTATGTTAATTGCATATAGGTTCTAAGTATCTGTAACAAGTGTTCGAAACTTTTTGCATCACTTGAATAATTGCAAAGTGAACATTGTTTTCGTTTGAACTGTGTGAAATTTGTAATAGATGCTTCTAATTCCATTTCTATACGTGGATAACTAACCAGAGCTAGCGGGTTCTGGATGTCTTTGTATAACATTTTTGGAGGTTTTTGAGCGAAAATCTAAAAGATGGGATATTAGAAGTATTTTCAACTCTTTCAAAATCAAACAACGCTTATATTTTTTATTTGCATTCCAATTTGGATTTTTCGTTCTCCATAGAATCGTAGTATTGATAGCAGAAGTGTCAATCATTCCATTAAAAAATATAGAAGCCACCGTCTTTTGTGCCTATTTTTTACAGAGTATTTATGGCACATTTTGTCAAGTGTCAAGAATTCTTTTTGTTTTGTTAGACAGCTTCATTTTTTTTTGGAACGTAAGACACCAGAGTTAATTTGTTGTCAAAATCAAATATTGGTGAATGAATGTCATGTGTTTCATTTGACTGGAACTGCATAGGAATTCTCTGGCATATGTTTTTTCAAGATTCCTATCAAAGTAAGTTGCTTTGTTTGTAAATCTTTCGATAGTGCAATACTTGTAAAAAATTTATCAATCGTAACATTTCTATTCGAGTCATACATTGGTTTCATTAGCTCTAGAATAATATTAGTACTCACAAAATTTTGTCGTTGTCCACTAGGTTGCCGTCTGATATAGGAAAATGCATCAAATATATAATAAGAATCAACATCGACACATAACCAAAATTTAATTCCATATTCGTTCAATTTTGATGGGAAATATTGACGAAAAGAACACTTTCCTCTGAATCCCGAAAGCTGCTCGTCAATCGTAACAAACAATCCAGGATTATAGCATTTCTTTGTATTTTCTCGAAAGTCTAATTAAATTTCACGAAACGTGGCAAATTTATCCGTTCATTTTCTTTCTTCTCTTATTGTTTTGTTGTGAAATCTTATAAATGAAATTATTGTTTTAAAGCGATTTCTGGACATCATAGCACTGAATATCGGAGATTCTCATGAATTTCTATTCCACAAAGATTTAATACTTTTCTTTGATTTTCCCACTTAATCCAGCCAGCAATAAAAGTCCAATAAACGCTTTGATTTCAATCAGTGTTGTCATTTCCTATTCATCATCAGAAGCTTTATTACAATATCCTTTCATGTTTGAGTAAAACAGTATCTTGCTCAACATTTCCTCCAATATAAAACATAAAAAAGGCGTCCTCGATAGAAGCTATATTTCTGGTAGATTCTGTAAGTCCAGGCTTCTGAGTAACAGCAGTAGAGAACTTTGCTTTGCTTAAACTTGATGGAATCGAGCATCAGGATATCTCATATCTGGAAGTAAATAAACTTCCTCTGCTAAAATCTTCATTTCCATCAATTTCTTGTAGATCAATTTCGCTCTCATCTTCCGATGTTTGACTTTGAAGATCTTCTGTTTCTGAACCATTTTCTTTATCCAAATAAGAACACTTTTTTCTTCAAACCAATCTTTTTCTTCTATTATTTTACCATAAGATTTTCTGTAGATTTTTGTTCGTATTATAGAAAAAATTCGAAAGAGAGAGATAAAATGTCAGAAATAGAATGGTATAAGAAAAACACTGTAGAATATTCTTGAGTTATGGAAGAGAGACTATGTCACTGATGTCATAAAAAAAACGTAAAAACGTTATAAGGCGTATTTATTTTATTCATAAGTGCAGAGGAGAAGACAGGAAATCAAAGAAAACATTTGTACAGGAAAATGAGGCTTTGCTATATCTATATTTCTTTTATGTGAGATGACGTTAAAACATTCATAATGTATCTCATACTTTAATCCATAAAAGAAAAGTTTCCATAACATTTTCTTATTTTTCAAGTGCAGGGTCGATTTAGACCCTGGTTGGTAGTATTAAAGTTAAGAAAAAATATAAAAAGTATTCTTTTAATAAAAAGTATTTTTTAAAATAGATACTCACTCTTTGTGATTTTTTTAACTTTAAAAAATTAAAATTTGAACAACATCTTTACTTTGAAGAACTCGTGATTATTCGTGAGTCCTTTCTTCGAAAAGATCGACAGCTTTTATAAATTTAGAATAAAGCTTTTGAAAAACAATTGATTTCTCTTTATTATTTAAGTCTTTAATTTCATTAGATGTTACATGCCTTCACTAATGCAAATCACTTTCAAATTTTTGGTATCAAAAATAATCAACAAATCACATTTCTAGCATAGAATCTGTAGATAATTTTTATTACGTAAATAAATCAATGATGTCGCTATGAGTGTACTCAAAATCTTGAGAAATAATATTCATAATTAGGAATTTTTCTTGATCTTGACATTAAAAAATATTGAAATAGATCTTAGTAAGATCTTTATTACAGATAAATCTGATATGATCAAGATCTTAAGTACAAGATGTTTCACTAGAGTATATTTTTCAAGTATCTTACATAAGATTACTAATGGAAAGCAGCTGAATTTACTGTAAAAAAAAGAATCCTTTTTTTCCTATAAGGAATATAAAAAAGGCAGAGTTTTTTGGTTTATTCTTAAAATAATTTTCAGTGAATTTTAGTCCAAGAGCTCTGGTTAAAAATTTTATATATATATGGTTTTGTAGAACTCGACGAGCTTTATAGAATCATGTAAAAATATCCAAGAAAAATATTTTACTCTATTTTTGAATTAATCACACTTCACTTTTCTACCCCTCAAGATAATATAAAAATTCTGAAAGTTCCCTAAGTTCAATGCTAAAAAGTATTCATAATACTTACTATTTAGTATAAATAAACTCGAGTTTTGACAAACTTTCATTTGATATAAAATTTATCATTTACTCTATTGGAAATTTTAGCAGTATTTCCCTATCAAAATATTATTTCCAATCTAGTACTATTGATTGGCTCAATATTTGTGTAGATATTGATCGAGTAGATAATATTTTGCAAGGAATTCATCTTGATGGAGAAAAAAGTGAACTAATTTCTAAACGAATCATTCCAATTATTATGATTTTCACTATTGTAACATATATTCATGATCGAATTCATCGTCATCTTGTCAATGATGAAGAAGAACAAGATACACGGTGTATTGTTAAATAATCATCATTATTACAGATATTCAATCGTCTTATTAACATTATACATTTCTCTATTCCTTTTGAAATTAATTGTATTTTTCCATTGATTATCATTATCTTTGCAGCTCGTACTCGTTCTAATGCTTAAAGAAAACAATCTTACAAAACAACTTTTACATAACCATTGTCAACAACATAAATCGGCAAGAAATTTATAGGTTATGTTTAACTGCTTATTTCATTTCAATTATTCCACTAATAATGACTTTTGCCATATTTGTTTTTGCTATCAAAAACATATACCAAAGAATTTAAAAGTTTATTCAGTTATTTCGGGTAAGAGTACACAGCTTGAAGTATTGTTACTAATTAAGGATGGATATATATGTGTACTTGTCATTGGCTGATATGCTTTAAGAATAAATAGAACATTTTCATATTCATCCACATCTGCATGTTGAATCCTTCAGACTTCTATTTCTTGTGACATCTATTCTTGAACATTCAGATAAAAAGATAGTAAAGTGTAATTGTTTTAATTTTAATAAATTTCAATCATTTCATTTAGATTTTCTCGAATAAAAATATATAATCGATAAATCTAAAAGAAAATCATTGTGAATGAATGTCTCTTCAGACTTAGACCATAAAGGATGTTTTATCGCGAGAGTGAGGATATGGGCATCTAATTATCTTTATTCCTACTTATTGCACAACCACATTCTGAAGTTAGTTATTTCTACTCGCTCTGATGATGAATCTTCTATTTTTAAAGTACTAATTCGATTTTACGATTTAGTATCTATACACATAGTGAAATAAAAAAGAAAGCTGCATAATCTATTGATCCATTATTGTACAAATTAAATGAACAATCATTAAGCACAAGAAATAGTGTCTTCTGCACAAATTTTCTTAATGCAACTCATGATGAAATAGATTTATGTAATACAATAATTATGTCTTTGAAAATAATGTTTGATGAATTTTTACAAAAAAAGAAATAAAGTCGACCATGTTGTTAATCTCTTGAACATGATCATAAACCATTTAATAACAAATATTGTTAATTATACAACAAGAGTAGAGATAAGACGAACCCATAAAAAAACCGCGATGTACTCATCAATAGCTTAGCAAATAATCTTGAAAATGTAAATTAGAGTGAAATTTTTGATAGTTCTAATGTATTATCAAGTACGAGTAATTTGATATTAAACCGTCCAAGTATTGGTTCATGAATTTTAGAGACAGATCGTTGTTACAACCGATGAATTCATTCATATTATATTTATTCAATCAAAAAGTATGTGGCAGCCGAGTTTGAAATTGTTTGTCTTTTTATTCATTTTTTTTCTAATTGAAGGAACAAAAAAGATTTATTAATGAGATGTTTATTCTTGGCACTTGAGTCATTGGAATATTAATTCTTTTTTTACTTGAAAGAAAAAATATTTGTTAATGAGATGTCTATTTTTGATACTTGAGACATTATTTCTTGTTTCTTTATATATTTTTTTTCTAGGTGAAAAAAAGAATAATACTTGTTCATGAAATGTTTATTTTTGATGCTGGCGATATTGAGTCATTGATTATTGTTTGCTCTTTATTTTTTTGGCAGTTGAAAGAGAAAGAATTATTACGTATTTGTTGATTATTTACGAAATAATGATCAGTATTATTGAAATTTTCATTAGAATTTGTTGTTATATTATCTATAATATATAACAGGTGAATATAAATATGAATCAGATCAAAAACTTTTCTCTCTTCTCCTCTATTGTGTATTTTGGAATAAAGGATCATAAGAAATATTAAAATTTCTTTGATTTAGTATTTCTTAACAAGAATTTTGTTTAAATTTTCATTAGTTTTATAAAATAGTTTTCCATGAGAATAAAAATTTCCTTTGAGTATTAAATCAATTACTATTTGTTAATAAAAGTATTTATTGATAGTGAAATAGATTGATTAACTGCTTTTGTAATTTTATTCTTATGAGATATTTTTCTCATCTAAATATATTTCATTGAAACTTTTTCTCTTCAAAACAGAAAACATCTTCTTACATGATGAATCATTTTTTAGAAAAAAAAATATAATTATTCTATCTTATCGTTTCGTTTCTTCCCTCTTCTATTTTCAATGATAAAATATATCGTGGTCCGATATAATTTAAATAAGTCATTCGTATAAGCCTAGAAAAAAAAAGCAAACAGTTAGTTCGATCCCATTTATAAATTATAATGGAAATGACGCAGTTTTGTAAATCAGTAGAGCCGACATGCCTACAACTACAGAATAACCGGTATTGTGCCTTCAATGAAATAAATTAATAGCAATTTATGTTACGAGCATTTGATTTGAAGATAATTTAATTGAAGAATCAAAACGGTAGGTGGAATGTATGGTGTCATTTTGAGTATCTGTTATTATTTAAAAAGAACGAGTAATAATAATGGCATCATATACATTGTCACTGGTTCATACTCTACTTAATCGCTATGCAATACCTGCCTGCATGATTCTGGGCAACATTGGAAATACATGCAATGTATTAGTTTTCAGAAAGCATCGCCAAAATCCTTGCACAATGTATCTCTTGTCTGCATCTGTTATGAACATTTTTTTTCTCACATTCATCATTTCTTTCAATATGTATATCTCTGATCATGGTGATCCTTCTATAGAGTCTTTAATCTTCTGCAAAATACGCGTCTATTTACCTCATGTATGGGGACAAATGGGTCGATACTTCATTGTTCTGGCGAGTATAGATCGTTTTGCAATGACAAGCACCAATGTTAGGTTACGAGCTCTCAGTCGATTATCCGTATCACGATGGCTTCTGGTTGCTTGCACTGGTCTATGGCATGTGTTAGGCTCTCTTGCATTGATCTTCACAGTAATCCAAAATGGACAATGTGGTCAATTCGGTGATTCCCTTCTTTGGTACAATGTTTACAGCATAGCTACCATCGCTATTATTCCGCTTGCATTGACAACTATCTTTGGATTTCTGGCCTATTTCAATATGAAACAATTACATGCTCGCATTGGACCGATTGAAAATGGCAATGATGCTGGTCGCGACTATACTGGTCTTCATCGTCGAGACCGGGAGTTGTTAAAGATGGTAGTGGGCGAGGCGTTTGCGCATTTTGTGACAAATTTTCTCTATCCAATCATCATTATTGAGATCGTAGCAACCAGTTATATGAATGCTGACAAAAGCAGTTTACGTGTACAGATCGAAAATTTTATTTTACTAATCGCCCGCATCCTCTTCTATACGAGTAATGCATCATCATTTTATGTATTTTGTACTGTATCAGGAAACTTTCGTCGAGAATTCAAAGAAATTATCTGCGAGTCTTCTCGTCGGGCAACCGATCGATTACAAATGACTAGCAGACACATTATAAGAGAAATGCCACAGCAAAGACATACACATTTTTAAAATGAAATGAATATAATTTGATCAAAAGCAGTGAGTCTGTGTTAGCGTCAACAAATGTTATTTTATGACGCTCACTCATGTTTAGTATATATACACATATATACATCTTTTCTTTCTTTCCTGTTAAATAGATATATCGTCTCGTTGGTCATCATGATCTCATGATAACCTATAGTATTCTTTATTACGTTGTTCTTTTTTTCTTTGTTATTACGTATTTGATTTTTCCCTTTTGATTTTTCCTACGTTCTTTTAATTTTTCTCTCAATATATATATATTGTTTTGTTTCGGTATTGTCTTGTCTTCATCATTATTATATTCATTGTTGTTATCGCATAAATAAATTCTTTGTTATATCTCCAGTCTATGTTTTATAGTACGCAGCAAATAATAGATTCCCATTGGTTGTAATTTTACACCGCGAGCATTTTTGTAACTATAAATTAGTTAATAGATTAGTATTCACATCAATTAATATTTAACCTACGAGTACTAATTAAGGTATGGTATTATCTTTTATTATAAAGAGGCAGCATATTTTTGTTCGGGTCATATGAGAAAGAAATTCTGGAAACTCTTGAATTGACCGGAACAACACCATGTTTAGCAGGAGTTTTTTCACTATTGTATAGAGGAAATATGGTGTTGCACGGGCCAATTTGAGAATTTGCAGAAGTCTTCTGTCATATGGTCCAAATAAAAATATGTTTTGTCTGTACAGGAATAGACAACCCCACACCTTAATTAGTACTCATGGTTCGAGTATTGATTAGAATACGAATTGCATGAGTAAAAATTAACTTATTATTAACTATTAAACAATCGCATACTAGTCTCCATCTCTGTTCCAATGGAAGTAGGTCCTACCGCTGTAAATTATAAAACACGAACTGAATTTGATCGCCTAAATATGGGTGTGTAAGTGAGTTCAAAATTTCGACTTTACGTATCTTGCTCATTCTTTTTTCATCACATAATTTCATATTCAATTTTTGATGTTGCCAGCATCAAATTAACCTCATTCAAATACTTGTGACTCTAGTTTTGCTTATTTGATGTTATCATTAAATTGCTACACAATAAAACATATACAAGTAGTGCCTGCCGTTTTCTTTGATCTGTTTTTCCTTTATTAACATGTCGCATATTTGCTTGTGTTTTAACAGTATTCTTCATTTGTAATTATTCTTTAAAACATCAATGACATCGACAGACACAATTTAAAGATGATTTATAATTATACTCTTTGAGAATTTCGTAATCAACAGAAATATCTATCTAGGATGAAAACCTATTGCTATTAAATCGTCATGAATGTCTCTGGAACTCAATTATGTACATATGCTGCATATATGAGTGATTCATTTTGTCTTGACAAGTGATTTTGAAAATTCTGTTATATAACAGAATCAGTTCTAGATTTATTAGACAATCTACTAAAATTTTCATTATTCTATTTAAGAAGTTATATCAACATTACTGTTATTGAAAATCAAGTAAATTCGACCCTTTGAAGATCACCGGGAGCACATTTTTAAAGTACCTATTTTTCAGTAAAGAAAAAAATTGTTTATTTGACAATGAAATGCATTTGCATGCGGACGGAAAAAAGAAGATGATGTGCTTATTGTATAACCAAAGAAACAACTTTTAGATCGAACATCGAATGCGTTACATGTAAATTGTCATTATGTTGAAAAGATGAACAAATTTGTTTGTTTGATTATCATAATATATTTATATACTAATCTCACAGAGATTCAAGAAATCCATATTGAGATCTATTGAGCTGTTTTAAAATCTATAAAGCTTGTATAGAACAAATGGCTCTATTGAATAAAAACAGACAATCATCTAAAAATTAAATTTTAGATAAGTTTTGAGCGAGGAAAATCAAATTGAAAACTCCAAATTATTTTTTTATTAGGTTTATTCTCAATGAACATTACAAAGTTAGATGAACTTTGAGAGCTCGAAACATCGTTGATGATAAATCAAAGGATATTTAATAATAAATAAAGAAACATTTTCGTATATTGTCTTCAAGTAAAGTAAGTATCATGGGAGCAGATGTATTCAATAATAATTGTAACAGTCGATTTAAATACTGTTGAGTAGAATTCTAATATTATCATGATACAGAAAGATATTTTTACTTTTCTTTAAAATGAACAATATCGATCCCTTCTTTCGATAAGTTAGTTAATCAATACTGATAGATTATCTAAATATGTTATCATACTTGTCTATTGTAAGAAAAAGATCAAAACAAGTTTTTATTGTAATCAAATATTGACTTTCTATTTAATACAATTTCAGAAGAAATAACTCAACGTCGAGATATTTAATATATATTTCGTATCTTTTTCTAATAGTGATTTTTATTATGAAAAGTGTTAATAATGTATTAATATGAGAAAAATTTTCAATAAACAACAAATATAAGAAAAGGTATGATTTATCAAATAAATACACGTATAACATATATCTATGGCCTCAGTAGGTCATGTGTATATTGTCGCCCCCTATAATATTGCTCTTACGCTTTTCTGCACTTTTCTGATTGATTAATATTTTAACAAAGAGAATTTTACTTTCATTATTATGATTCAGAGATATACTCTTTATTACCCTTGATATTTATGTCAATTTTGTAAACTATTTTAGAAGAATTAACACTGTTATCTGAATTTTCACGTTCTTCAATAATGTACGTTCTTATAAGTAATGAAGGTTGTGTTATTCTTGGTAGCGGTACTCTACGACTGAGAATTTCTTTCATTACTGCATCTATTGTACGTATTACTTTCACAGATGAAAAGCAGTTTCAACCGGGACCCAGTCAGATCGTCATAACAAAATCGACTTTTACCGATTACAATCTTCAAGATAATCCAAGAAATTTTACAATTTCTACACCAATTATTACGATTGTCGTAGACAAGGAAACAGGTGGAATTTCTTATTTCGATCAAACTGGTAATATTCTTCTAAGGGAACCGGAGCGCGGTGGCAAATGGTTGACTGCAAAGAAAGTTTATTGGAATAATTCGAATAAGAATACATGGCTTGCAAATAAACAAAATGTCAATTTTGAATATGTCACCGATGCGACTCGTGATGTTTTTGAAGCGAAATTAGAGTTCGTATTTAGTGGAAATGAAGCACTTTTTGGTCTTGGTTCACATGAAGAGGGATACAGTAATTTACGTGGCAAATGTCGACAACTGTATCAACATAATCGAAAGATAGTAATCCCTTATTTTGTTTCTACTCGTGGTTATGGTTTACTACTCGATTGTTGCTCATTGATGGTCTTTCATGATGACAGTCTTGGCTCCTATATATGGGCGGACATTGTTGACGAACTCGATTACTATTTTATTTATGGAGAAAAATTCGATAATGTTACTCGTGGTTATCATGAACTCACTGGTCAAGCTCCACTGTTACCAAAATGGGCATTCGGCTATACACAATCAAAGGAACGTTATGTAAATGCTAATGAAATGGTAGCTATTGTTGGTGAATATCGTCGTCGACAAATTCCACTTGATCTTATTGTCTTAGATTGGCGATCATGGAGCAGCAATTTTTGGGGACAGAAATCGTTTGATCCTGTTCGTTTTTCTGATCCAACAGCTTTTATTAATGCCCTACATAAGATGAATGCACATTTTATGATTTCTATTTGGCCAATTATGTCTGGCGACTGTCCGAATCAGAAAGAAATGCAACAGTATGGTTTTATGCTTGGTGATGGTACTACATACAATGCTTTCTTACCTGAAGCACGTGAACTTTATTGGAATCAAGCAAACAATGGCCTTTTCATCCACGGTGTTGATGCTTGGTGGTGCGATAATTCTGAGCCTTTTGTGGCAGATTGGTCAGGTACAATTGAACCTGAAGCACATATTCGACTTACCATAGACACTCAAAATTTCAAACAATACATAGATCCTGGTTTAATCAATATTTATTCTCTATTACATAGTCAAGGCATTTACGAAGGCCAACGTCGAACTACATCAACTAAACGTGTCTTGAATCTTACACGCTCTGCTTATGCAGGACAGCATCGTTATGCAACAGTTGTGTGGAATGGCGATATTTCTGCCACATGGGAAACATTACGCCGCTGTATCCCTGAAGGTGTTAACTATTGTGTTTGTGGAGAACCCTACTGGACATTGGATATAGGTAGTTTTTTTCTTAGTTATAATAGTGACGCATGGTTTTGGCACGGTCAATATTCGGATGGCTGTCGTGGAATTTTGGATGGTGACATAGTTGAGCCCGATCCACAAGATACTGGATGTCGTGATCTTGGCTTTTGGGAACTTTACGCGCGTTGGTTTCAATATGGTTCATTTCTACCCATGTTTCGTACGCATGGTACTGATGCATCTCGTGAAATTTGGCGTTTTGGCGAAGCAGGAACACCATTCTATGATAATATTGCCAAATATATTCGTCTTCGCTACCAACTTATGCCATATATATATTCGTTAGCAGCTCAGATAACATTGAATAGTTATACAATGATGCGAGCTATAGCTCTGGATTATCCAAACGATACGAATACATTTAATCTTACAGATCAATATCTTTTTGGTTCTGCACTAATGGTCTGTCCGGTAATTACTCCTATGTACTACGAACGAAACTCACAACCTATTCCTGATGCTCCAAAAAGTCGTTCAGTCTATCTTCCCGCTGGTAATCAATGGTATGATTTCTGGGTTGAAACTATGTATGGTGGTGGACAAACGATTACGACCGATGCTCCGCTCGATACAATACCACTATTTGTACGTGCTGGTTCAATCATTCCAATGACACAAGTTATGCAATATGTAAACGAAATTCCTAATGCACCGTATGAAATTCGAATTTATCGAGGAGCAGATGGTAACTTCATGATTTACGAAGATGCAGGTGATACATACGACTATGAACAAGGTGCTTTTGCTCTTATCAATCTTTCGTGGCTCGAAAATCTTGGGCAGCTTACAATTTATGATCGTCAAGGTTCCTTCCCTGAACTCGTAAAGGAGCGACAATATAATATTATATTCATTTCAAAACAAGGCCGAGAAACAAAAACTGTTCTTTATACAGGAGAAAAGATTCAAGTGTCTGCAACTAAACTTACTTTAAAATGACTGAATGGTTCTATATATGATTTAATTTTTTATTTCAATATCAACAATAGATATGAATTTTATGAAACTAGTAACGAGATAGAAAAAAATTGCAATTAATTTTTTGTTTGATTATTTTAAATCTTAATTGTCGCCAGAAATTATATACTTTGCGTTGTACTTAACTATTAATAGGAAACAAGATGTAAATTACCGATACATTTTCGCTAGCATAAATATGAATATCTGAAAAACTGTGGTTATTTAGATTACTATCGAAACCAATATTTAACTAATTGACTGTTATACTTTTTATGGAACTCACATATGAAAAATTTGAGTGTAAGTTTTAAGTCGAAATTTTGCGGCACCCTCCTCCATCCCTTACAGACAGGCATTATTGATATTTAATGAAAATGCTTGCAAACGTGTAACATTCATATACTGTTCAATAACTACTAACATCTGTTTGTACCGTATATCAGTGAAAGAAAATAAGATATTTGTAGATTATATATTTTTTTGAATTTGGATTCGTTTATTTTTCATCAAAACTAGAATTTCTTGTGTCAGTAACAGTATTTGTAAAATATTAGCACAGATAGGTACATAAATTGAAGAATGATGTTTGTATAAATAGTTCATATAATCATGAATACGATCTCGCGGTATTGTTTTATGATAGTTAAGTAGCAAAGAGTCAATAATAAAGAAATAATTGAAAGTGCTATCAAAACGTCGAAAACAAAAATAATGGTCATTATGATGAATAAATAACTCTTGCACATCAGAAATATGATCTATAATCAAGTTATGAAACGAGTGTGATGTTCTATCAACGACATTTAATTGTAAAAGTTCAATATTAGATTGTTTCTGAAGACCTTTCTGTAGTACTTGAATGTGATAATAACCATTAACAGCATCAAAATAAAATTGTTGCAATGTACAAGCGTCTTGATGAACTACTAGTTCTTGCATTGCAAGTTCTTCTGCTGAACTTATTAAGTATCTGACGTCAAACATATGTGGGCTTTGTACAAGTGTTCTGAGAGTATGGCGTTCGCAAAATAATAGTTGTTGTTTTTCACAAATTATAAAATCTTTTGGAATGACATGATCATTAAAAACAGTATGGTCACTATTAATGTTCACTTGCTCTGTCGTTTTATGCCGCTTATTATTAAAATCATCCAAATTATCTTTTCGTTTTTGAATTGATTGGTCTGTAGTAATAGAATTAGATAAATAGCAATGTGGATGAATTTTTATTAGAATTCTAAACTTTTAAAATATCAATAGTGTATTAATCATGTCATATCTTTCATTCACTATTAAAATTAAATAATTATCAATTTTAATAGGGTTTTCTTTTTCTATTCATTGTAAACGTTCGATTTCCATTAAACCTTCTTTTGAAGTTTAAACATTGACTTAGGATACACAAGATCTTTAATTTATATGAATTACTTTAAAAGATTTACGATCGTATGCCAGTATAATTATATCTGTAATGCAGCGAGTTCGACTCAGTATTGTGTAAAACATTCCAGGTTTCCAATATTTACCACCAAGATCAATCACCAATTTTGAATATGTCTTTTACCACAGCATCAGTTCCAATACCTACGTAATTTTCTTGATCAATATTTCGCCTGATAAGAAGACGTTGGTATAATGAACCGCATTTATTTTCATCGTTTGATGGTTTGAGATAAATTTTATATATTTTATGACTTGTCTTACTCGATTTGAAGAAAAATGCATCAATCATAGCTACTTCCTATATAACAAATGCATTATTGCTTCAGATTTATCTAAGATGAGAAGCAAATCTTACATCCACACTATTAATCATGAAAATAGGATTTTTTGTATATTCCTTGCATTTGTTAGTTTTCTAACTCCATAGGCATAAATAGCATTGTCAAATTCTGATGAATTTAATTCTTTTAAACATTCTTTGTAGCTTTTAGGATTATCTTACTGTCGAACACTTCGGGATTTAATCAGATTTTCATTGTCGTCATTCAAGCAACCTAAATTATAGCCTATATGTAATAAGGATTGTTAATTCTTGGTAACCTACTCATTCGCATTCGACATAAACAGCCAAAAAAACATTCTATCATCGCCATGTCTCATATTAATATCGAAGGTTAAAGGTCTGAATAAATCGTGCTATAAAGAAAATAATTCACCTACTGGATGATAAAATACTTGTTTGGCTGCGACAGATTCGATCTGAGCCATATCTCCAAATACAATAACAGGAATATTACCAAAATATACATCAGATTCATCTATGATAATTAAAAGTAATCCATTCAATCGGTTTCGTAATGTATAAAGTTTAAAAGAATTTAATTCGTTTGGTGAAGAATTTCCATCAGGACACTAAACGGAGAAAGCATGTTCTTCTATGCAACTATAACGAAGATATATATTTACAATTTCAAGAGCAAAATGTATAGTGGATCCATAAATATTGAATGCTGCTTTTCCTGTATGAGCCATTTTAAATAAGCCAAAATTTTTACGCGGACGAGACACTGTTGCAGATTCAGCAATGCAATATTCATTAAGCATTTTTTCAATTATAGATATTACGTAAGATTTCCCAGATCCGGCAAGCTCATTTACAACAATATGAAATGGTTTAGGTGGTGATGATTGTGTCGGACGTCTAGAATGTTTCAACAATTCAATTGATGTTTGTAATGGCAAGGAAATCTTAGTTTCTTCAATTTCAGGTAACTTTTCATCATTATTTTTTAATAGCTCTTCCAAATTGGCGTGTTTTAATGTTTTCGATGTAGTATCTTCGTCTTCATCTTCAAGTGGATTAGTGAATATATACGATTCTCGGTGGTTGATCTTATAATTTTGTTTATCAATACCGGTCAAATCTTCTAAAAGACTTCGTAATTGAATTCGATAGCTTTCAGGGAGTGTTGAGATACGAATCAATATTTCCATTTCATGTTACACAAGCATTTGATGAAGATTGGTACATATCTGGTTCTGATTAAAAACAAACTATTACTTTTTTGTGGAACTCAAACATGAAAAATGTGAGTGTAAGTTTTACGGCTTCCCTCACCCCCCCCCCCCCACCCCTTACAGACATTAGCAATTTAATAAAGCGAAATAATATGATAGCTATGATTCTACAAAAAGTTTAGAATATTTCTTTCAAAATTTTTGTCGAAAATTGAATACCTTAAACTCGGTTTTGAACGTTCCAAAGAATTTGAATGCTGATTGTGATGCGAGTAAAAGTTTACGTTTAAGATGTTAACGATGATGGGCAATGATGCATGGATTTGCACTAATTAGCATATAGCCTATACAAAAAATTGTAGTATCATCAGACTATAATTTTGAGATATAAATAGCATCAGTGTTTAGCAGTTAATGGAGATATATAACAGGCCGTTTACATTTGCTATAGTTATAATGAACACTTAGAACAGTGGTATATTTAACTTAAATCAACAATTAAAAAGATAATGATGTGAAATAAAAAAAAAATAAAATGAAAATGAAAAATGACGAGCAAATAGCAACAATGCAAAATAAAAAATAAGGCGCTCGTATAAAAAAAAAATAAAAAATTCTGTTTCAAATGCAGCGAAAAAGAATAATTAAAAAGATTATCTTTACATGATGTATTTTATTCAGCATGGTCGACCAAACAGAAAAAATCATATCAACAGAACGAAAATGGAATCTACAGTTTACAATAAAAAGTTGACTATTCTATCAATGATATTGTTTAATCTTTTTATTGTAAGCATATGCATTTGTGTACGAATTGTATTTGTCTACCCCGATATAATAAACAACAAACTAGTCTTATAATGAAGAGTTAAAATTTTGCTACAGGTTTACAATCTATTTTTGATAAACTGTGTAATCTACAAACTAATACATGCAGTGCCAATGAAATAAGATGTACACATGCAATAGTGTCACGTATTCTAGACAAATCGTTCGTAACATAAGACAAAACAACTAATGATGATACATTAACTATGAATCAATCATAAAATAAGTTAATGAAATTTTTTTTCAATAGATGATCAAAAATTAATGTTTTATCTTTTCAATAAGTGGCACTCTGATAAATTTTTTTAATTAATTAATAAGTCAGTAGGAAAATAGTAATATAGTTGTTCAACAAAATATTTCATATACAGTTTCGAAGGACGAAACGTACAAGTATTTGAAGGTATTGAATTAGTTTACAAAATAGAAGCACTCATATGCATATTCAATGAAATAGACGAGCTATGAAACATATAAATTATCATTTTTCAATATATTTTATCAAAAATATAATATTTACAATGTAGGTATTTACATAGTAATAGAGAAACGTTTAAAAATATCACGTAGACATTCTTCTCTTAATACAAAAGTGAAGGAATGAAATAATCTATTAATAGATAAGAGAGAAATATGATGGTTATTTTGTTTAAAACAATGCATTTTTGCATTAGTAATCGTTAGTTTCTTATCGTTGCATATGAAAATATTTTTGTTGATATGCACGATTCTTTCTAGCATACTAATTGGATAGTGTTCGAAGCTATTTTAGTACATCTGCAAATATTCTGAATAGAAGAACAAAAGAAAGAATAATATTGTTAGCACATACGTTTTCTCATAGTTAATAAAAACCGAATAAGTAAATTGAAGCAAAAAAGTAAAATATATTTTATGAGTATTCTTCTTCATTTCTTTATTTAGTTCTACTCTGATATATGTTACACTGAAGAATCAAAAAAACGAAAAAATAAACTCGCTGTTCTCGCTATACTTTTCGTTCCCATCGTGTATATATGCTCATGTTGTATGTGAGATAGATACATTTGAAAGTGTAATATAGCCGAATAAGTATTATGCTGAAAGGCACAGACATAGATGTTTCTTCATTTATTGTAACATCATTTAGAAGTTAGGGCATAGTATCATTATACATTCATTTGTAAGTCAAAGTTTAATTTCATAATATATGCTTATTTATAGAATATTACTATACTAAAAATTACTAATTATAAACTCTTTGACTCCAATAGAACTCTTATTTATTCATTCTATTTTATAGTCAAAGGTTCATAACTGTTTTTAAAACATTGTAAGTAACTTAACTCGTAACGAAGTTTAAAAGTTCAGTGAGGACAAAATTTAAAAAGAATATCAAGACAAGAATCTCTTCTCTATTCACTATTCATGTATGTGAGAGTATAAGGCTTAATAGTAGTCAGCTTTTTTTCTCTTTTTCTTTCGTTCGATATACATGTACTATGCTCGTGAAACTTTTATCTCATCTGTTCTTTTGTGTTTGTATACTAAACAACCCCATCGTTACTTGTTCTGTTTTCTCTCTTTTTCTCATTTATCGTATTCACTTTTTATTTATGCTCTATGCGTACGAAAACGCATTGAATAAATTTTTCTTCTTCTATAAAATCTTAGGCCTTTTCATTCGTTGTATGTCTGTTGAATTACACTTATACTGCTGTATCTTGAGTTGTAGTATAGAAAACCTGGTTTTTGATTATTTTTTAAAATTCTCAGATTCGATAAATGGTAAGTATATAATAGTGGATCAATATTGAACATGTATATCACAGTTTCAAATAAAAAGTAAGTGATATTATTCGTAGGAACAGAAATATTGATGAATGAGATTAAAACTGAAAAGTCTGATCAAGACAATGACATTTTAATCGAATAACGATTCATTTTTTTCCTCAATGAGTCTCGCACATTGAGATTTTTTCGATTTCAGTTGATATGTTTTTTTAAAAGAAAAAAAATCAATAAAAATGATTGGAAATTCTAATAAACACCTAATTTTATATGCTCTGCCTAAGCATAGCATCAAAATTCAAGATGTAATTTTGATATATGATTTTTTGTAATGCAATAATACAACATGTTAATGTTCTGTTCACCTCTTCTTATTTTAGATTATTTATCTTCGTACTACAAAGCGAACAAAAATACATTAAATGGCTGACACATCAATCATTAAGGTTTCATCAAAAACGGCTCCTGTAGGTGAGATGGGACAAAAATACTTAGCTTGTGGCAAGTCACTTTCAATGCGAATGTGGGAAGAGCAAAAACCGGACAATCATGAAAGGCCTATGACAGCACGTGATTACGAAACATGTGGATATGTTATTTCGGGCAAAGCTGAATTGCACTTTGACAACGATCAAAAAGTTCTTCTTAGCGCTGGCGATTGTTGGATTGTGCCCAAAGGTGCCAAGCATACTTACAAGATCCTCGAGAACTTTACTGCTGTTGAAGCTACACATCCACCTGCTGAAGTCAAAAGTCGAGATGCACCTGAGTCTCACTAAACAGCAGCATCCTTTCTATGGTATACAAATAGGAAAGAGAGACGAAAAAGAACATCAATTTTTTGGTTTTTTAAATTTCATTTATATAATAGTTTCTGTTCAATAAATAAAGAAGATATTACATATCAATAATCATCATAAGATAATGTTTTATTCTTCTGTAAGAAAAAACAACATATATCAAGTCAAAAAGTATAATTCTATGGCTATGGTAATATATGAAACTAGTTAAATATTATTTTAATAGAATAAGAAGCATCTACTTTTTAAAAATGATTTGTCAATGTCGGCCATTTTCATCTCGGATTAACATATATAGTTTTAGACAAGAATTTACACTTCATATTGATGTTACATTGATATTTTCTTGTAATAAAATCTAAAGTTTACTTTTCATCGATAAATAAATCGTGTATAAATTCATTTATCTTTTATCTATGAACGTACATCGATCACATTCCAAGCATGTTTTAACTCCAAAAAAAAACTTCTTTGAAATATAATAAGATTAAAAACTTACCATCAGTATAACAAAATATAGTCACTATTCAACAATGCAATTTATCCACCGGATTTTGGCGGAGCTTTAATTCAGATTTTTATTTGTTACTCGGTGGAGCAAGTTATCATCTATTTTCAGTGAATGTTCAAAGATGATCGCTTAAATTCTTGTCGAGATATTTGCTATGTTACGGTATCTTTTGACACAACGCCGTGGTTCTCGTCAAAACAGCTAATCCTGAAAGTTTCAAATTTCTTGTTTGTTTCTATACTTAAATATGAAGATTTAATATTTTATACTATACATCATGTGAAAATGACTAAAATTTCAAGCCGAAATTAGGAGGTCCATGTTTTCGAAAAACTTGAGAGAGGCATGACTTTTTGCCAAAAAGTATCGTAAAAAATAAATATCTTGATAGAAATAAGCTAGAATCACAAACTCTTTTCTGGGTACTCATAGTTCTTTAGCGCCTTCATAATGTACATAGTATCGATTCAAAAGCGATTTGACATTTAAGAATTGCTCCTGATCCCTATTTTCTGTCCACGGAGGGGAGGAAGGGAGAGGTAAAGAATTAAATGTAGGTAATAAACACTTACATATTTTATTGAAAACAGTGAATGTAGCAATGCATTCGTTTAAATTCATGTGATACAAAAGCACTGTGATTATTGAAACAAATATATAATCATTTTATTTTCATTCTCGTATAAAACTGATGGAAAGAGAAAAAAAGGGAAGAATGCGATGTTTGGTTATGAGTAAATATAAATGATGAAAGTGAATAAAAAAAAGTTTCAATAAGCACTATTGAGTACATGTACTATTGTCGACGCATAAATTCATCAAACAGAAAAATAAAAAAGAATGTTGCTATTATCATTTCAATCGATTTATCCCGAGCTTGAGGAGAACGTTCCAGTATTTGTATTAAATGTTAAAGTCAACGTCGGAATGACCGTTGCGGCTGTACCAACTGGCACTACACTTGGCTGATTGACAGAATATGTCATAGCAGGACCCGATCCCGAACCTAAAATAGAAAGAAAAAATATTCGTCTCTGATCAGTTATAGTCATATAGCCAGTGACTTACTCTGAACACCAATTGTGGCAGAGGAACCTCCATCAGATGCTTGAAAATATAAATATCTAACAATTCCAGGAATAGTCTCAAAGAACAACATTTGAAAATGATAATATTGACTTGGTTGTCCGTAATGGCTCATATAAAACTCAAAGACCATAGTTCGATTAGTTACTGAACCTGTTGTACCATAGTAGACACTTTGAGATGTACCTGCATATATGTACAGATCGTCAAAAAAACCAAAAGCTGTTGGACCCGCAAAATTACCATCTGGAAGATTTCCGTTTGTATATGCACTAGAGCAACCACCAAGACACACACACTGTCAAAAAAAACAATCTCTAAATAATATGCCTCTGTCTTTTATAGAAATTTTCACTAAACTTTGAAGGATATTTGAGTCAAAAGATTTAAGAGAATAAGAATTTACAATTGATAAATAAGCTTTTACGAAATATTCATCTATACAATTCATAGGATATTTTGAATATTCTAATTTTTAAATAAATAGAATATTTATAAATTTCTTTGTTTATTCTACAATCATCTAATTGGAAGAAAATATTTTTAATTATTCCTTTATCGTAAGTCTAATATAATACTAAATACATCTTTACACTTAGGAAACAATGTATAAAATTCCGAATACAATCTGGAATGTTCTTTCAAAAATGTTCTTCATCCGATATAGTGTTGGTTTTTTTAAATCATATTAATCGGGCGTAGATGGTACTGTTATCCAAACATCTTCCAACGAATATTTAATTTATTAAAGATTAATTTTGTATAGAATTAAATTTAATAAGAACGAAAGAAAATTTTATTCAAATACGATTAGTTATTTCTACATCATATTTCATAAATAATTACAATATAAACCTTTTAAATAAATGGTGTTACATGCTATAATGATGTTTATCTGATGTTATCTCTTGATAGTATATAATAGATTTTAACAGTATACCCAAAGAAAAACATGAGTCTAATGAATAAGCTCTTAGTCTTAACTGATTCACACCCTAAATAGCATTCTCATCTTTACTCTTCAGCTAGTCTGATACTTTATGTATCACTGTGGTTCATCGTCTCAGATCAATTCATTCCGTTTGATAATAAGATATGTAAGGAAATAAATAGAAATTTAATAAAAAAAAAAATTCTGAAACCTACTGAAGTAAACATTTTTTTTTTGTGTTGTTCAGATTTTACTGAAAGAATATTTTGATAGTGGATAACATTCTTTCGGATGCCATATCATGAATGATTGTTTCTCAGAGATATTTTCGAAGATATCTCTAGTGGAACTACTCATCAAGTAAGTACGATTTGACAGCAGAAGTACTCAAATTATTCGCATAAGTATTGATGCATTACTTATGTGTATTTATACTTTTCATGTACTTCAGTGAAAACTCATATGAGTTGTTTCATTGAAATTTATTTGTACGTAAAAGTATGAATACTTCATATAGTACTTATCTTCGATTTTTCTAGAATGTAAAATAGAAAAGAATTATTTCCACGATTTATCTATTTCATTTTTCACTCTTTTCTCATGAGTCATTCGTCGTGCTTTATAAATGACTATTACAGATATAAAATAGGAAAAAAAAACTTTTCATTTATCGAGTGAGAATAAATACTGATTTAAATATATAAATAATAATTTATTCATGTCTTAAATTTTATATAAAATATCCTTCTAGATTAATAGACAGTTTTAGAAGATTGATTGTGAAAATAATTGAAATAAAAGACGAATAATGACTTTAGTTACAAATCGGTTAAATTACAATATTCTGAATACTCATACATCAAGTTAAATATTATTATTACATATTTTAATTACATGAGTATGTATGTTCTTTTCTATAATCTCAAAATGAAAACTCCTCTCTATCTATCTATTTGTTTATCTATATATATTAAGGAAGAAAGTTTTTTTTTTATGCTTTTAGACATGGTACAAGCAAATACAATTAAACTTTTGAGGAGTCTTTCTCTCACCAAGGAGAAGGTCAACGACTACTTTTTTTCGAAAAGATATCGATTCTCTGCCTGAAACCGGCTTGTGCTATGTATCTGACGAATGAAATTGCAGCATTCAATAGTATCGGAAAACCATTGAGCAAACGCATTATGAGCAAACATGAGACATGTATTTAGGGATTTTTAAGGGTGCTGAGCTTGAATCTGCGATCCGTTTGCCTCAAAATCTTGTTGGTTGATCCGAAGTCGATAGAAATCTAAAGTCTATTAAACTGGACATTATATGGGGTGACCTATGCTAAATACAAATCAAGTTTTTGAAAATCGGATTTCATAGAATTTGTATGAGGCAAAGTTTTTGAATGAGCGATCCATCAAGCTAAAAAGTCTGTGCATGAATCACCATCGCCATAGACATTGACACTTGAAGATGCTAAAGGCTCTATCGCATAAAAATCGTTCTATCCGTCTTTCTTTGCGGCCAATCGAAATTCAGTATGATTCCAACAGTACAAAATATGATTTATCGTCATAATATTTCCGAATAATAGAGATTGAGAACGCTACGTTCTATATCAATTAGATGTATTATTATGCTTTGTTCCGACCAAAATGTATTTTTCTTGCAGTACTGTGAACGAATCAATTTGTCAGGTACGCTCTTAACTAATTAGATTTTCTTACATATTCTCAAATTTAATGAAAATTTTGCATGTATATATTAAGATTAAACTTCCCCGAGCAACGCCAGGTATTTCTGCTAGTTTCCCATATAAAAATAGTTCAAATTCATGTAAAATATTAAATTATCAAGTTTTATGTTTTACCTCAAACATCCATCGTGTATTACTGCATTGTTTATTACTAATTATATATTTAAATAAAGTAGATAGAATGCAACTGTAATGAACAGATGAGTATTTTACATAAAACACTAGAGTATACCTAAATTCTATAGAAATACTCATTAGTAATCGCGACAGTTTCTAGCGTGAATACTTTTTGAACACTCTTTCTTCATGAATATCTTTATTAGCGAACTTTTTACAGAGGACATTTTATATTCAATCAACTTATACTTATTCAAAAATGAGAATATATTTAATAATCTGATTTGAAAAAATGATTTCAAATAGTACTTACACCATTACTTTGAACACTAATACTTGTTGTTGTAGTCCCATATAATCTTATACTGAATGGTATAGTGAGACCTACATATGCATCATCAACATTAATCGTTCCATCCCAACCACTGATAGTAACAGCACCTGTGAGTTGTACAGCGGGTGCACCACTACAAGCACCATTCGAACAACTTGTATAAGTTGACGCACATACATAACCAAATGAACCACAATTATTGAAGTCAATCATAAGATTAACACATGTACCGGATGGCGATCTTGTGTAGCCTGTAGCACATGGTGCTGTGGCTAAAAAAAACATCATTTTAAATATATTCTCTATTAAAACTTTAAAACTAATATAGAACAAAGACTGCTGTTCTATCTGTTCTTTATGCATTTGGTATATATAAACAATTGGTTTTCGCTATTCGATCCAACAGATTCGAAAACATAAAAGTATGATAAAATCTAATTAACCAACAAATCGATCAATCAGGTAAATTCGTTGATAAAGGTTTTGGAGACTATATTGCAAAAGAATTTCCGATTGAACTTTGACTTGAAATAAGACTATTCAATAGAAAAATTGATTCTTTATCGAACCACGCAAGTCCTAAATTGTCTTGTTATTCTGTTTACGAGATTTAAATGACAAATCTCAAATTAAATAAATCCATTAAACGAAAATAAATCTCTCAACATAATTCCTATGGGATTAAATTGTGAAATACAATGAAGCCGTTTTCATTGTATTGAAAGATTTGCACCACATTGAATACCATCCAAAAGATAAGAAGAGATACTAATGGTGCAAATATCGAGAGATCGGATATCTCACCCTTAAACTTAGAAAATTTTTCAGATTTTCGCTTGGCAATAGCGAAAAATACTTGTTTTTTCTTGTGATTTTCGAAAAAGTTTTCGTTAATATATTTTCACACTATTGACACCCTTGAGAGCTGCATATCGAAAATTCTCGTTATGAACGTCAACGGGTATTTTCAATCGCATTCCATACAATACTATCAAAAGTGAAAATTCTATAATTTAGAAATGTCAAAATCTTTGAGAAACGTTTTTCACTTTGCTATAAAATGATATGGTGAATTTTCTCGGGCAACGCCGAGTCCTTCGGCTAATATTTTAGATATTTACTTGTAGTTGTTGTGCTGGTCGTGCTTGTTGTCGATGTAGTTGAGGTGCTCGAAGTACTGGTGGTAGTTCTTGTTGTCGTTGTGGTTGATGTTGTCG
>JAJEKB010020949.1:229100-250687 GCA_022393335.1 Macrotrachela quadricornifera
GTACTAGTTGTCGATGTACTTGTTGTACTAGTTGTTGTCGTAGTAGTTGCTGGTTCTATGATGATAGTTTAAAATTAAGACCTTCAATGAACTGCTCAGAAAAAAAACTACTGTCAAGTTGTTCTATATACATGTGGTCGATCTTTTACATTGATAAGTTGGTGTTATTTACATTCAACCCAACCTAGGTTGCTATGACTAAGTGGTGATGTTGTTCATCACATATCTACAAGATACAGTATGTGAGTCTTAGCACTAGCAAATATAAATTGATTTTGAACAAGTGATCAACGGCTATTTGTCTTAGATCGTCCGTCCGAGAACAAACTGACTACATGGTTACTATATACAACTACAGAAAATGTCAGTGATTAAGGGAAAGAATTCTGATTTAGATTGGACTTCTTCCGTCTCGAGCTTGAGTTAGTAGTACTGTAAAATCTTCATTTAGTGGACATCTGTAGAACATTTCAAAAGTGTATACTATAGGAAAGTTATATCTCTAGATCCCTGAAAGATTAATAAACAATATAATCGACAAGAACATCCTATTACTTTTAGCATTTCTAATAGAAATCTGAAACAAAAAGTTAAGTTATACTCTCACCATCAAGATTGTAGAAAATGTCTGTGGCATTTTCTAACATGAGAGAAACACATGATTTTTTTCTCTCATCTCATTTAATTTTTGGTTTTATCATTCAATTAGAGTGTAAATGACATACATGTAGGTTTTTGACAAAAATATGAACATAGATGAAATGAAATGACACAGTAGTGTAGAACTCGTTAATTCGATTCGACTATTCAACTTTTCGTTCAACTATTCAACTATTTACTATATGATAGATTAAGGATGCTACTATAGGATGCTGCCTGCAGAATGCTCCCTGAAGATGCTGTCTAAACAATGCTGCCTCCAGAATGCTACGTGTAGGATGCTGCCTGCAGGACACTTGTCTACAGGATGCTGCCTAAAGAATCGTACGTACAAGATGCTGAAAGTAATCCACGAAGGAAAGATGCTGTCCGTTGCATTTGCCAGCAAACTACAGGTAGCGGTTCCTTAACAACCTCACCCACACCCACATCCTCACCCACACCCTCACCCTCAACATTATGTGTATTAGTTCTAACATCCTGCAGGAAGCATCCTGTAGTTAGCGTCCTTAATCTTTCATGTATCAATAATTAAGTAGTTGAATACTCAAATAGTTGAATAGTTGAAGCGTCTTTTCGACTTGTACATGTATGTCAAAAACAATCGAAAACTGTAGTATTTTGGGGTCAAATTCAGAATAAAAACTTTGCTTATTAATTATAATCTTGTATTAGGAGTTTATTTGAATATTTGCATAATGAGAGTATTTATCTTTTCTTATTTATCTTTTTCTTTTTACAAATATAATTTAAAAAAAGGTGTTTAAATTTTTAGAAAAAATTAGATTATCATTAGTGGATTCAATTCTTTCCCATCCTTTTCTCATTATACAAGCGCACGATTTACGTTACATTGATTATATAAAGTGAGAATCACTGGGACAATCAATGTATCATCAGAATAAAATTTCAATAAATTTTCATACAAGTAAGATGGTAAACAATAAGGAAGTCCTAGAAATATAGCCATATTTAAAGTTCAGACTCCTTGAGGCATTCATACCTCTATACCGTATGCCATAAATTCTACAACATCCATCGAATATCAAATCTAATTGCCTGATTATGATCTTAAAACCGATTCATAGATTAAAAAAACACTTCACAAATGCCTTTATCTTCATCTTGATCTTCGGTCAAGCCCTGACCTCTAATAAATTAAACAGTCGTTTCTCTTCATTTATTTTATTATTTGTCCATATATTTATTGAAATTTTATTCTGATAATATATTGATTTTCGCAATGATTCTTTTCGTCCAACTAATAATTGATGGAAAATGATCTCTCAATAGTAAAAATTATATTTTTCTATGTAAGAAACAATAAGGACTCAAAATAATCAAAAGCAAGTGAATCTGTGAAAAGTAAATTGTGCATCAGTTTTCTTCTGCCATCTGTTATCATAAAATATATCAATCAATTGATAAATCATTTACATTTTTCATTCACCTTTTTCGTACTTCTAAAAGTGTTAATATCTTCTTTTTGATTGACATGACAGTAACGACTAAATTCGAAAGACGAAGTTGAGCGAGAGAATATGAATATAGTAGCATTGCTTACAGAGTGAGTACTGTCATTGAAGGGCAGCATCGTAGAAAAAGGTGACTAGGTTTGAGTTGTCGATATGTGGGCCTCGCGCATTTACCTTATAACAACTGTAAGTGCTTCATCGAATCTTCCCATAGCTCTATTTCACTCCGAATTTTGTTCTTTCTCTTTATCGGTTCAAATCAAACAAGCGGACGATAGTCATAATGATTCAATTCAATAGTGCTGAACAGCAAGAAATTCAGATTGAGATAATGAATTGATAATGAGATGAAAGTTGAACAATTAAATTGTGCGAGCTCGAATCTGATTCGGACTCATACTTTCAATGGAGATTTTTTACATCTGAACATAATAGTTATTTCGAAAATACGATACTTTTTTTTGTTATTTATTTGGGTAACTAGCATACTCTATATATTTCTTCGATGATCTTGATGGTGATTTTGAAATAGTCGAGCTATAAAAGGCTTTCACTTCTGAATATAACCTGTCGAATCTAAAATCTCCGGAACTGATGGGCGCCATCTACGGGCAGGATTGAATCATCTTTATGTGTCAAACTTTATAGTGTACTCAATACTAATTAGACTATAAAGCTCACGAACAGACTTATATTTTTTCTGTATCATTTAATTATCGCTTCTTACTAATCAGTAAATCGTTTAGTAGAAGCGTTAGAATGCCGTTCTTGCAAAACATATACGCATACAACAGATCGTTTTTGAAGGGGCAAGGAAGTTCATGTTAGGGGTGGGAGATTTATTTTACTTTGTAGTTACGTAACTAAAGTAAAGTAACTACAATAGTTACTTCGTTACTTGTAAATAGTAGCTACATATTTACGTAGTTACTTGTAAATAGTAACTACTTATTTAGGTAGTTACTTGTAAATAGTAACTACTAGTGGCGTAACTAGAGATTACCGGGTGGGTAGGCGCCGCCCCATCGACTTTCACAATACTATATGATATAAATATGGCGATGTATTATGTATCTGTTAGGTAGTGGAACACAGGATATATTCCACTACCTTTGTTGTTCTCTTTCTTTTCTATTGTTCTATGTTATTCTCGCATGTAGGTTATTTCTTTCGTTCTCTTCATTAGATTTTTCCCTTTTCTCTCGTTCGTATATTCCTATATATGTATAGGGATTTTTCCTTCATGTTGTTCATTCATGGGATTTTCCATACGATGGATTTTTCCGTTTTGTTATCACTATATATGGTTGTCGTTTTGGCTCTAATAGAGGAGTGGGGATAAGAAATAGTTATACCTAACAGTATCTTTGCCACATTACGAAGGAGAACAACTAATATCAGATGGAATTGAAGACTTTTCATTACCACTACAGGTGTTGTTGGTGATAAAGCTAATGGTGATAAAGATGCTGACGGTGTAAACCCCGCCCCCTCCCCCTATATTAGAAGCCTCCGGGGGCTTCTAATATGTCTACCATATGAAGCTTCAGGAGGGGGCTTCTATTAAGTCTCAAAAAAATTTCGTAAACTGCCAGGAAAAATGGTTCGTAAGGGGTTTTAGAGATTTTCAAGGTTTTTATGGGTTTTCCAGAAGATTTTTGGCAGTATTTCCAAATATTATCACAGCTAGATAAGAGTCAGCCGAATTTTTACCTGAAAATTGAAAAATTTCAGTAGTTTTAGTATGAAAATCGGAAAAAAAATCTTGAAAATTTTAAAATTTCTTTCGAAAAATTGGGGGGCTTCTAATACATCAAACACGTTGTTCATCTCAGAGGGGGCTTCTAATAGGGGGGGGGGGGGGGGTTTTAATAGGGGGGGGGGTTTATGTTGCTTTGGTGAAGTTATATGTGATGAACATTCTGAAGGTGAAATTGAAAACGAACATTCTGTTGTTGAAGATATTGGTGATGAGTATTCTGTGGAAGATAATAACAACGCATATGATGGTGGTGAAGGTGCCGATGATGAAGAATGAGATATTTTTGAAGATGTTAGCGATGATGATTCTGAAGTTTTATTTGACGTACAACTCGATATTTCATCTGGTTGATTTGTTTGCGAAGATTGATCGATCATCTGATCAGAAATGTCAACGTTCTTTTTTTTGAAAGACGAACGAAAAAATGCTTGAATAGAACCACGTTTTGGTTCTTTACCATCTGATGACATTAAAAGAAATTTTATTTTATTTTTATTAGAATCAATAGATTGTTTGCATGCAGTTAGCTTTAAAGAACATAAGGAAATAAATCATTGGTGAAATCAAATCGGCCAACTAGTATTTTTCTTAAGATGTCTCTCTATTTCAAGGGATAATTTAGTTTTCAAAATGTACCTAACCCATATGAGTGGAATATTATCTAAAAAAAGTCGATTTTTCAAAAATTTCCGGTGGGTAGGCGAACAAGTCCGATGGGTAGGCAGCGCCTACCCATGCCCTACCCTGGTTACGCCACTAGTAACTACCTATTTACGTAGTTACTTGTAACTACGTAACTACTTTATTTATATAGTTACTGAAGGACGATAACTATTACAGGATATCCTTTTGCCCTCAACTGCTATACTATTGGGGTACCCTTAGGTCCTCATCTGCTAAACTATAGGGGTACCCTTGGATCCTCAAGTGCTATACTATGGAGGTACTCTTGGGTCCTCATCTGCTATACTCTGAGGGTACTCTCAGATCCTCATCTACTATACTATAGGGGTACCCTTGGGTTCTCAACTGCTATACTGTAGGAGTACTCTTGGATTCTCAACTGCTATACTGTAGGAGTACTCTTGGGTCCTAAAGTTAGGGATCGCACCATATATTTATTCTACTAGTAACCAAGTATGTATCGTAAAGTGGTGGTCGCTGCATTCGCTTTTGTATTAGTCGAGAAATGGCCCAATCAGATGGTCGCAAAATGTAACTCGCTTATTTCATGGATAATCGTCGGAGATTCTATGAGGACTTTTGTAGAGCACCCTCGATAACCTCAAATTGACCCGAGTAACCATGTGTTCCATCTTTATCTTGATGGAGAAAAACCACCTCGAAATCTGATTGGCTCAAAAGGTAACTCGCTTATTTCATGGGCAACCGTCGGAGACTCTATGAGGACTTTTGTAGAGCATCCTCGATAACCTCAAATTGGCCCGAGTAACTATGTGTTCCATCTTTATCTTAATGAAGAAAAACCACCTCGAAATCTGATTGGCTGAAATTTTTTTGTAACAGCCAATCAGATTTCGAGACGGTTTTTCTCCATCAAGGTAAAGATGGAACACATGGTTACTCGGGCCAATTTGAAGTTATCGAGGGTGCTCTACAAAAGTCCTCATAGAATCTCCGACGATTATCCATGAAATAAGCGAGTTACATTTTGCGGCCATCTGATTGGACCATTTCTCGACTAATACAAAAGCGAATGCAGCGACCACCACTTTACGATACATACTTGGTTACTAGTAGAATAAATATATGGTGCGATCCCTAACTTTAGGACCCAAGAGTACTCCTACAGTATAGCAGTTGAGAACCCAAGGGTACCCCTATAGTATAGTAGATGAGGACCTGAGAGTACCGTCAGAGTATAGCAGATGAGGACCCAAGAGTACCTCCATAGTATAGCACTTGAGAATCCAAGGGTACCCCTATAGTTTAGCAGATGAGGACCTAAGGGTATCCGAATAGTATAGCAGTTGAGGACAAAAGGATATCCTGTAATAGTTATCGTCCTTCAGTAACTATATAAATAAAGTAGTTACGTGGTTACAAGTAACTATGTAAATACAGTAGTTACTTAGTTACAAGTAACTACGTAAATAGGTAGTTACTATTTACAAGTAACTACATAACTAAGTAGTTACTATTTACAAGTAACTACGTAAATAAGTAGTTACTATTTACAAGTAACTACGTAAATATGTAGTTACTATTTACAAGTAACGAAGTAAATAAGTAGTTACGTAGTTACTAGTAAAGTAAAGGTAAAGTCCCTCCCCTAGTTCATGTACATCTTTTATTCTGTTTTCTGTTAAGACACTATAGAGTTCTAGATTCTTAGGATGAGAACATACGATGGATGCCAAGTGCCTAGAGGCGGAACCTGTTACAATACTTGTCGCGTACGAAATTGCTATTCGTTAACCTGTACAGCAGTAATTTTATATTCTTTTTAGCATGAACAACCGATTAATTCTGAATATTATATGCTCACTATTGAAATAAGAATCGAATACTGACCTTGCGTAAGAATGAAAGCCGTTGTAATAGCACAAGTTGCCAATATAGCCGTAAATGTTGCTGCCCAGAGAGAAAATTTGATCCAAAATGGAAATTTTCGAGCGGCTCGCCATCCTTTTTTTCTAATCAAATCAGTTATTAAAACGAGAATGAAAACAAAACAAAACATACGATTGTGTTAAAGTTGTTGGAACTGATTTTAAATCAATAGTAACACTGCGAGGACTTGTTGGGGTATTTGAATTTTTATTCTGATTTCGTTGAGTAGACATACGACGAACTATATTTTGAGAAGGCTTATTCAATGAAGTAGATAACGCCTAAGAAATATTTTAGTTTAACGTAAAAAAAAATATTAATTTAAATAAATAATACATTTTCATGTTGTGGAAGGTTTGGATGATTAATTTGTTTTGAACCATTTTCAGCCATTCTCTCTTACTATACTTGTTAATGGTCTGATTCGATTGTGAATAGTTGCTGCAATGCACTCTCTTCAATATTCTCCTTACAAAACAATGGACAAATTGAAAAAACGATAATTTCACCTTTTAATAAAAAAAACAACATTATGTTTGTATTCAAATAGGTGAATAAACCAAGTATGTACAATATTTTCTTTATGTATTCTTATTCGCACTATACAATCAATCAATTGAAAAAAAAACATTTCATTTATTTACAGGTTGAAAATAGAAGAAAAAAAAGTTGAACTTTGTTAAAAACATCTAAATTAAAAGTACATTTTTTTGTTTGAAATAAAATTATTTTAACAACGATATGTTCTCGGACGAACAACATATTCAAATAAATAATGTCTATCTCACTATTTAAAATATTTCTTATACTTTCATTATACATCGACAAAAATTAGAAATTTTCAATTTCAATAGTATGAATATATTACTGAAGTATTAATCATATCATTCATAGAAAAAATATTTTTTAAACATAGCGAATCAATAGAGAATGGTGCTTCGTTTGATGATTTATGAAGCAAAATGAAAATATATGACGTCTACTGGCAGAAAAGTATTTAATATTTCATTGTTATTAAAAAGAAAAATATGTACTAATCATAGATAATATACTTTAACAATTTATATTTAGTTATAAAAAATCAAAAAAGAAATATTCAAGTATATTGAATTATTTTTTTTACTTTGTATTTTTGAAATACAATTATCCTGTAAAGGTTCTTCTGTCAGATATTTATCAATATTACTGATAAAAAAATAAAGATGCTACTAAAATCATATATATAAATTAATAGATGAACAGTTGGTATATTGAAAAATAAAAAATCTTGACATTGTAAATATATGTTAAGAAAACAAAAATATTCTAACTTTTTACATTATGATAAATATGAACGATATTGTTGACAATTTATTTTCAATAGTACGTTTGCAAACTACATTTTTTACATGTTTTTATAATGATTCATTGATGTTTTTTTGTGCAATCTTCGTTTAAATACGAACTATTTTCAATTGAATCATAATTTTCATGATTTCAGCTATTAAAAGAACAATGCGTATTGCTTTTAAAAATTCAGTCAAAAGAATTTGAAAAAATTTTCTTTAATAAATGATTTTCTAACTATATTCTTTCGAAATAAATAAGATAATTTTTTCTTAAATGGATTTGATATTATCTCACAATTATTTGTTCATTTATATTTGACAAATTAATCATAAAGATAGAATAAACTTACCTGGCTAAATCTGGTGAGAATCAGATAATTCTTTGTATGATTTTATTAATATGAATATAAGTGTTTTTTGGTTAGTTAGATATATGTTCTTGCATATATTATCTTATTAAATTAAGAAAAATTGACAGATAAAATCAATCATAATTATTATTTAGGAATCTTTTATTTCTTTTTTTATTGATATTATTTCTCTTAAAGACAAAGAAAATTAATATAAAGTTTTATTAATAAAAAATTTTTGTACACGATGATTTCCATTATAAACAACATAAAGATTTCCTTCGAAATCAAATGATAAATCAGACGGATAATAAAGTTGATTAGATGAAGAACCAGCACCTTGTCCACCAGCAATTATATTTCCAGATGTAGCACCATGTATCCATTGCATTATTCGATGATTATAAGTATCAGCAACATAAACAGTATTAAATTGATCGACTATAACACCTTCTGACCATGATAATTCATTTAAATTACTTCCTGGAGAACCACCAGCAACGATTGATATATTTTTTGTTTGATTATCTAATTTAAGTATTCTATAATTAGATGTATCAGCTACATAAATCGTTTGATTTTGATCAATAAATAATATATATGGAAAACTAAGATTTGAAATAATAATTTGTTGAATTGTTCCATTAATATTACATTTTATTACTTGTCATATTAACCAATCAGTTATATAAATTGATTCTTGATTATCTAATATTATTCCAACAGGATCAATATTTTCAATAATTATTTGTCCATGTGAATCTTCTTTAAACCATTTTTGTATACGTCCATTCATTGTATCACTTATATAAATAGTTTCATAATTATCAACAAGAATATCTTGAGGATTATTTAATTGATTACTATCATTTCCACTTTTTCCATTTCCTGCAACAATTTCACCTATTGTTGCATTATAATCCCATTTAATAATACGATTATTTCTTGAATCTGCTATATAAATTGTCTGATTTTTATTAATAAAAATTCCAAATGGATAATTTAATTGATTTAATTCTGATCCTTGACCATTTCCACCAGCTACTGTCGTGGCATTTTGAGACCATGTGGCTTTTGCACAAATACCATTACTATTATCAGATGAGATTTGAAAACATTGATTATATTGAGATACATTGTCACATATTTCTTTACCTTAAAAAGAAGACAAAGATAAAATAATTGATTTTTATCATCATACAGCTTACGTTATAGTAACAGAAACAAGTGTAATCATATCTAGTTTTTATTTTATTTAAGAGATTAAGAAATCTTATTAGAAAATATTTCAATATTAGTTCTAATAGTGAAGTGTACTTCAATTTAATTTATGACACAATAACCTTCGAATTTGATTCTTTGATAATTGAAATACGATATAGAATTAAATCAATACAATCATGTTTATTAACCGAAAAGCTCTGAAATTTGCTGTTTCTTCTTTAGTGTTATTGAATTCATATTATTTTAAACAAGTTGAAAATGAGAGAGAGTTTGTGTTGGTTTTATATTAATTTGAAGTTCATTTTTAGTAGAATCAATAATATTGTTTCGTACAAAAGTATTGATATATACTATCTTTTTCTATAAACGAAAATCAAAAGGAACAAGCTATTTTCACTTAATACATAATTATTATTTGGATAAACAGTATAACTGATCATACTTCGATTATGAGTATCTTTTACTATTGGTGTCATTTAGATCAAAGAATTTCTAATGATTCACGAAGTAATCAAATATTTCATTATACATACTCATATAATTCAACCACAAAATTCGGTGAAGATACTACTATCAAGTACCTAAACTAATCATATACTATGTCATAATCCTTTTTCTATGGTTTTTTGCTGAATATTCTATAGTAGTCATATTGTGAATAATAATATCAAATTTCGATTCATCATATATGATTATCTAGATTTTGCTACGATTAATAATGAAAAATAGGATTAAGAAAAGCATCTGTGTATTAGATATAAAATCGAAAGATATTATTATCAACATATTATTGTATCCAAGCGGCAGAAGATGATCTTAACAAGTATTTTTTCTTTGTTTGCCGTTATTTTCAGGTAAAATTATCTTATTAAATCTTTTTAAAATGAATTTAAAATTAAAATAATCTATATTATATTATACAAGTGTTTTTCTTCGTCAGGAACTTTCATATGATTGGTTACAGAATAAAAGAAAATTATATATATACGTTGTATATGTCTATACATGATGTATATATTTCGTACACGTCCATCTATTATGATATATATCAGTCATCTATATTATATTTTATACCCATGAAATTTTTTCTGATGTTAATTAACCTTTTTGAAGGTGTTGGTGCAAATGTGCACCACTCTTTTTTTTTAAATTGCAGAATTATGATAAATTAAGGCCGATGAGTATGCTAGAAAGAAGAATGATACTGTATAGATGAAATTAATTCATAGTTATTCGAAATTAAGTAACACAGTTTATCTATTTCTTCAAGAGGGAATTTTGAAGAATGTTATCATTAGTTCTCATCTCCAAAAGAAATTTGCCCGTCCAAAATTTGCCAGTGAAGGGGTTAAATTGATTTCTCTTCTGGTATTGAAGTTCAACCAAGGATGAAAACAACAGACTCTCGAAGTTCCAGAAAGTACAGAAAAGTATAGTGGAAGTATACGGAAATACAGTGGAAGTACAGTAGAGGTATAGGAAAATACAGTAGACGTATAGAGAAATACAGTGAAAGTACAGTAGAGGTATAGGAAAGTACACTGAACGTATAAGGAAATACAGTGGAGGTACAAAGAAGTACAGTGAGAACACAGGGAAGTGCAGGAAAGCACAGTGGAGGTACAGTGATATACAGTGAGAGCATAGGGAAGTACAGTGAAGGTATAGGAAAGTGCGGTGAGAGTACAGGGAAGTATAATGAATGCACTGAGAACACAGGGAAGCGCAGCGAAGGCACAGGGAGGTACAACTGAAGCGCGCACTCCATGGGCTCCACTTTTTTCCCTTGAGTCTAACCTTCTCACAGGGGCCTCTAGTTATATATTTTAGTTTAACAAGTTTGTATTTTTTTTAATTTATATATATATATATATATAAACTAAGTTAATATTTAAATAGCTAATGTGAATAGTCAAACATGTGAAAATAAATCTCAATATGATTTATGTTCATCAAATAGTGCATGTGGATGTTTATCACTTTCATTTGCTGATAATATTCGTATTTGTGGTATGCTTAATTTAAGATGTGATCAATTTGTACCATGTCAATCACCAATAGTGCCTTGCGGTTCCTATAATTACCCGGGAACCGAACCGGAACCGACGGTTCCGATTCGGTTCCGGTTCCCAAAATCGAAAAAAAACGGTTCCAGTTTCGGTTCCCAAAATTTGTTTTAGGAACCGGTGTATTTACATTGATATAGAAAATATTGAGTAAGATATTTTTTAATTCCTGTATTCCTGTTTTGAGATTGTTCATATTTATTAAGATAACTCCAAGATTCCCTGCAAAACAGCGTCAACAACTTTTTAGTCATTCTTGACCTCTGTTGCAAATATGGGTGTAAGAAATGCACAAAATGCATCACTACACAGGTCATAATCTGTGTCAATATATTATTATGTTGCATTTGAAAAATTCCTTATCTATCATTAAAAAAATTTTCGGTTCCAACGGTTCCGGTTCCGGTTCCATTCCCTTTTTTTTCACGGTTCCAGTTCCGGTTCGGGGTAACAGAAATTGAAAAAACCGGTTCCCGGTTCGGTTCTCGGTTCCAAAATAAATGGAACCGCAGGGCACTAGTTCGATGACGTATAGTTTCTTCTCTCTTTTATGCCCTTTTCATTCTGTTACATCACTTTAACAAATAAATTCTCTCTTGTACGTTTTACCTATACATGAGAAACTTCAAGGAGAACTCTGCAGAATCATTTAACTTCGTACCCAGTTGTATTTTTATTAATTTGTCTCCCAATAATTCTTCTAAGAATTATTTCTATTATAAATTCATTCTGTACTACGAAACTATATTTAATCATGCACACACTTAGAGTGGGATGCATCAAGAAAAATAATAGTAATTCTTTGAGAAGAATCATATAGAGTTCGAAGAATTTTTAAAAAAAAGTATACGTTAGTACAGATTTCTCTCTTTTTCAACAGTTTGAACAAGTCGTTAGTAGCAGATAATTACAAATATTCTAATTGTATCAGCTAAACTTCATTTGAAGAGAACAAACTTCAACTACTTTAGCCTCTGTGACATTTAAGAAATTATTTTGTTAACAGGTTGTATCTTTTGTATTTACCTAGAGCATTCTGCTTTATGACGCTTTCATGAATGTTACATTAATCAAAACATTATCATATGTAAGATGATATGAAAGTATGATATCAAAAAATATCGGAAACACATAGTTATCAATTTAACAATATTTTAACATAGATTCCAATATCATTAATTATGCTACTCATTGAAATTATAAAATATAAGATTAAAAGCGATTGTAAATACTTCATAACTCTAGTGTGTTACCATAACATATTTATTGTCTTTTTATTCCAATGTTAACAATATGTATCTACGGCATTACATGCCGAGAAAATAGAAAAATATAACTATTTTCTAATACACAGAATAATCACAACATTTTTAATTTTATATCTTATAATCTCAATGTGTAGTATAATAAGGATATTAGAGTCTACATGAAAATGCTGTTAAATTAATAACTATGTGTTTTTGACCTTGTTTGATGTCATACTTTCATATTATCTTACATATAACTATAGCTATATGTGAGAAAAATCTCAATTTATCTGAATTTATATTAACTAAGGTAACGGTTTTCTTCTATGAACACCCTAATATCTATAAAAATAAAAACGTTCGATTTCCTCGAAAACAAGTCAAGGACATGAACACTTTAAGGACAGACATAACTCACTAACGTCTACAAAATGCGTCCACTTCCAACTGAAAAAGAGTTCCAAAATTTAGGAAAGTTCGGTTGTAAGTATTTAAGTGAATTTCTCGAAGTGTAACTGATAATATTTTTTATGTGAATTCCTCACAAGACAAGGTAAAAGAAATTTTGAAATTCTTCAGATATGTAATCGATTATTTAGAAAAATATTCTTTATGGAATTTTGTTCAAAGTCGCTTTTTAAATATATTTCAGTAAGAGAATCTAATGCATTCAATAAGAAAATTATCATTATCAGAACAAGAGTGATATTTTGCTTCATATTACGTCTCATCAAACGTTTTGTTTCTTAACTAAAGAATTCTTTTTTAAGTAAATATTGCCCTAATTATTATAATAGGGAGACATTTCAATGTTTCTTTCTATTAGATAAGATCTGACGAAAGAAAGAGACTCGATAGTGTTGATAGTGTGATCGTAACTGTACACAAATATAGGATTATATCATATTATTTGTTCGTTACCGCTAAATTTGAGAATATTTTTTAATTGAATTATAGCCTTTCAGTACAAATATGTGAGACCAAGTTTGTTTTAGTTCCAGTCTCGTCCAGGTTCGAGCAACGTTTTATTTTTTGATCTCAGTCACGCACATATATAATCTCTATCCTTTCTCATTCAATTATTTTTTTTTTGACAACTATTGAAGTTTATGTCTGTCAAATTGTGTGCATGATATAATGTGGAAACTTTTTGAACGAGTACATGTAGAAAATGGTGTTCATTCCATGTTCAATTTATTCTTTTTTTTATGCAAATATTTCCAGTCATTCTTCATTTTCGCATTGATTTGACATTTTATGTCAGTTAGTAACTCAATTGACACGATCAAAACTATCTCTTCTATTAATATCACATCGAAATTTACATAAATATATTACTCAGTTTCATTCATTGGTAAGCAAGGAATTCTTAAAGTCATTGAAAGTTACGTATTGTTTACACTTTTTCAAATTCATCGCATTTTGATAGATATATATATTAGAGAGACTATCAGAGTTTGTACAGAATAGTTACGTTAGTTAATGAATACTTTCATCTTATTGATGAAAATGATGTGAATTTAAATTATAATTATTTATCAAAACTGACTTAACACTACATGATTCCAAACTTTTGAAATTTTATATATATATACCTTTGTGAAATATTATCTTGGAAAGACGGTAAGCAATATTTCGTTGGTTACATACTATTGCTATATTGGACAAAATTATTGCTCACTGGATGTCATCATTAGTTAACACATTACTCCTTGTACAGCAACAATTTATTCGTTATGTTCATCCAATGTACCTTATTTTTGGTATCAGTGATTGTTGTCTCAACATTATACTCTTTACTCGACGACGGTTTCGTACAATATCTTGTTGCATATGTAAGTTTTTATTAATCATGAAGGAAAAACAACAATGAGTTGAGTATAAAACTCAATTTTGCACACTGATTTCTGAAGTATCCGATTATGAACAATCTTTTTACGGATACATCGCTCAGAATAAGTTTCTTTTAAATAATTCGAAGTCTCAGATATGAATGTGAGATGTTTTTGGAAACTTTTCGGTCAATATCATCTGCATTACAATATCGAAATGCTTTGAGCGTTGTTTAATATAAGAGTCAAAACATCATGTTTATAGTCCTTTAACGATAAGATTCAGATATCGAAGAGTCAACAGACCTATATGCTGTTGTTTACGTATGAAGGATGACAATTATTATGAAATGTATCTCATTCAATCACATACATAGTGTAGAGAATAATTGAAAAATTCGAGTATTCTTTAAGTCAAAATCTAATTAATAGTTCTCCATTTATCATCGCATCTAAAATTATTTTTCAATAAGCCTATGTAATACTCAAAAAGTCATTATATATCCTATCTTTTTTGTATAGATTTCATAGTGACGTTTATAACAATGCTATTGAATCTGCTTCTTGGCGTATTAACATATATATATTCATTAAATCATGAGAACCCAAACACAACGAACCTTATCTTTTGCAAATTTCGCAGTTATTTTCTTCAATTCACTTGCATGATGTACCGGTGGTGCTTGGTTGCAGCTTGTATTGATCAATATACACTCACATCGACTAATGCACGCTTGAGAAATTTTGCCAAAGCTCGTGTTGCTTATCGTGCCATAGTAATGATTACAATCGTATGGTTGATATTAGCTGCATACATTCTTGTCTTTTTCAACGTAAGTGCAGGTAGATGTGCTGCAACCATTATTGATGTAGCACTTTATCACGGTATTTTTACAACTATCACTGGGAGTGTTCTACCAGTTTTAATAATGGTCATTGGTGCCGTGCTTACTCGACACAATCTTGTTCTCAAACATATACGTCGTCTTCAAATTACTGCCAACCAGAAAAATAATAATGAGCATGCGCGACGCAAACGTGATCAACAAGTTTTTGCAATGCTTTTATTTCAAGTACTTGTTTATGTCATCACTCAAACACCATGGATGTTTTTCTGCATTTATATTGCTGTAACAATTAAAATCCAAAATAAGTCAGCTGATCGTATTGCTATCGAACGATTTATGTCTTTTACGACTGAATCGATAGTTTATCTTCTGAACGTTTTGTCATTTTATTTATATATACTGGTATCACGCACATTTCGTCGTGAATTGATGAATCTCTTACGCTCTCCACTTAGATATAGATGGAGAAATAATATTACTCGCATCAATTCATTATGAAATCGTGTATCAGTTAGAATAAATATTGAACCAGTGCTCACACTTCCTTATTCCACTACGATGCCAATCAATAAATAAAAGAAATTGATCAACAGTAAACATATTGGTTGCTCTCAGAGATTTAAACTACAGAAAATTCGTGTCCAACAATCTCTCATACAGAACAATATTGATTTTGCCAAAATTTACTACGTTATGTCATAATGTTTTCAATGTTTGAAATAATGTATTTCTCTTCTATTTTTGCTTAAAAAATAATTATTCAAATAAATATAGAAAAAGATTAGTTGTTTCAAAAATCATTTATGTGAGCATCAAGTCTCACATTCAATGATCAGTGAACGAAAGACAATAAGAAAAATAAATACGAATCTTAGAAATAAACTTATATAGACAATAATATATTAAAAATTTAACATTCCAAAGTAGTAGTCTTTCTATAAGAAAGAGCCGAGCGCGTCTGTAAACGAGCATTACTTGTCTATATAAAGCCGTATATGCCAAGGTTAAATAGCGACATAAAAGAAAAAATTTAACGCCTTTTCTTTTAATATTATAATAGAGCACGCGCTCGATAATGAGGAAAATGTGTAGCTAAAAAATTGCGAAGAAAATTATTTATTTCTTAATGTCGTTTTCATTTTTACATTCCTGTCGTGACATGTAGCAATCTTTCATTAACATTGATTTTTTTTTTGATCACAATAAGATTTCAATAAGTTATGTATTTTATACAGACAAAAATACTTTAGTAACTACATCATATTTTAATTAAATGAATTGATTTTGTTAGTACTATTAAAGAAATACTCATTATTTATATTCTTAGCAAAAATGATGAGAAATATTATCTTGAAATATAATTATGACATAATGTGTAGACTAGCGTTTTTAATAAGTTTTATTAAAAAGAACATATACATATTTATCACTTTAATTATAAAATAAACAACACATAACATATTCAATTAATGTTTTAGACAATTTTTGTTTGGTCGGAAATATTCTGCCAACTTGAAAACTCTTTTTTTGTCATGAATGACTGAAGTTATTAAAGGTAATTATATACAAAATGTCGGTTTTTTTCCATTCTTAGTCAATGATCATAAGCTTCCACTCATGTCAAAGTTATAACTTCAAAAGAATATTTTTCATCATTTTTTTTCTCCAAGAAATAAAAAACTATGAAAATTTCTTTATTAACATTTTTTGAAAAAAGTCATACTCTTAATTACCATATGGCATAGCTCCGGAAAATTTTCATTTTAATAGAATGACTTTTGAAACACTCAGTATATTGAATTAAAACGAGCTGTCAGACAATTTTATTTCTATGGCTAATACCACAAGTTTTTCTAAATATCTTAATTATTCAATGAGAAATTCTTTGACTTGTTTTTATGGAAAGGAAAAAAAAGTAGTAGTCTTATTCCGATGAAGTTGAATGATGTGCAAAAAATTAATCTTTAGTCTATAAAGTAATTATATCAGACCTTGTTTCACTTGCATCAAAGTAGAATAAGTGAAAAAAAAGAATTAGTTTTGTTCGATAAGGTTTTAATAGAGTAAGTAAAGTTTTTTTTCCTTTATTTTTCAAACGGTCACTTGAGGAAAACTTACAAGTGATTTGATAAAAAATTATGAATAATAAAGAAAAACATTTTAACAATATTAAAGAAAAAGAATGAGAGAAAAGAAAAAAAGATGTCCCAGAAATAATAATTACTTAAGAAATTTAAGTATTTTTATTATTAAAAGGAGTCAGATCTAAAACTTTTTTTTTTTGTTTCTTTAATAGAGAAGAATAGTAACTGTTTTTCATACGAGTGGAGTTTATAGATATTTTTAAAAGTGTATTATTTTTGGTTGTGAAAGAAAAAGTTTGTATTTTTATAATAGCAGAGAGGATTTTTCCATTATTTATTTCTATTTTCATCGTAATTATTGAGTTCAAGCAGCAATAGTCTCTTGTAGATGTTTCAAAGCTATATTTTGATATCTAATGGAATAAAATTACAGAACGGTTTTGTAATTCTTATTATCACTATACCTAATATTAGTACATTCTTTCTATAAGAATGTATATTCTGAATCAGATGATAATCTTAAAACACAAGACATTAGCTATATATACTTTTAAAACAGAAAAAGAAAGAATGTTTAAGCAATGGAGCAAAACAAACAAAACATATGGAAGATGGAAGGGAATGTTTGCGTGTGTTAAGGAGAAAAAAATGTGAGAAGAGTATGAATGCGAAACAAATTCATAGGAAAGGAAAGTAAAAAGCCATTCTACCAATTGACTGTAGTATCACTAATTAAATTTCCTAATTTAACTTATAGAAATATTCTCCAAACCAAACTTAAAGTTAACTTCTTTTTATTCTCTTATAGCTTATAAGTTATCGCTTCTACGAAACCTTGAATTTACCCGAGTGAGGCAGAATAAATGGTCTTCTTAGTATTTTAAAGATTTCTCCCTTATTTTTCTTTATGATTAAGAAATTCTTTTTACCAAAAGATTGACCTTGAAATTCTCTACAAAATCATATACGTTTAAATTGAAATCCTACTTAAAAAATATTTGAAAAGAGATGAAAAATAAAAACATACAAAAAACTCCACTTTCAAATTAGTCAGACACAATAAATGGCTATACTTTGTATTCCAGATTTTCATTACTTATTTTATTGTACTACAAAAACGAAATATATGAAAAGATACGGCGTGAAAAGCTGTACAATTTAGATACGACCAATTATTTAACAATTTCAGTTTACGTTCTCAAAATAGACATCACTTTGAACATTCAGATTTTGATCGCATCGTACTGTCTTAAGATTTTTCTTAGTAAATTGTAGCTTTTCATGCTGCATCTTGTGCCGTATTTTATTTCCTTTTGATAAACTATATCAGACAAAACCAAGATGAAATAAGAAAAATCTGATTGCTGAAAGTTATGCCCATTTGGAAAACAAAAAATGCAATTATTAAATAGTCGATCTTGTATAAATTATATAGCTTTTCACGCTGTATCTTTTCGTATGGTTCATATTTTTAATATGGTGAATTGATAAAACTGACATGCTAAGTATCGTTATGCATTATGTCTAATTAATTTGAAAGTAGAGTATTTTGTATGTTTTTATTTTTCATCTCTTTTCAAATACTTTTTTAAGTAGGGTTTCAATTTAAACGTATATTAATTTGTAGAGAATTTCAAGGTCGATCTTTTGATAAAAAGAATTTTTTTAATCATAAAGAAATATAAGGGAGAAATCTTTAAAATATTAAGAGGGCCATTTATTCTGACTCACCCGGTATATATGCTGTGCTTGTTATCTGTACAGTATAGCAAAAGAGAAGAAAAACAAGAAGTATGTTATACTATAACAATCTATTTTCCGATTCTAGTGATAGGGAGTTAATTGATCTATTACTACCTTTATCAAAATATTTCCAGACTTTCTATTTCTATTTCAATTTTTAAAATTAAAAATAAGATAACCACTAAAGACATTTTTGACTAAACACATTTGTAAAAAAACCGTAACATAAGTATATTTTAATGTATATAAATGCAAGACAAAAAATTTTCTGAAATGTAAATATTTAATATCATTCTCGTTTTCTAGAAAAATGAAAGGAGAAAAAGAAAATGCTTCTACAAGACACATCCTACCATATACTCAAATGAGTTAATTTTTAAAGTCATTGACTTCACTCTTCAAATTAATTTTCATACTAGAGTTTTGCGCAACCATACTTTTTAACATTGAAACCTGAACTTCGATTCCGATAAAAATTTTTTTTTACTCAGTTGTAATTAAAATTGTTAATATTTTTTTTGGAAGTCCAATCTTTTATTTTTTTCAGATAATTTACAAAACATTTTAGTGTTATAAAAACAAAAAAGTATGTAGACAACATTTTGCACATTATATTTCATATATCGATGTCTTTTTTTTTTAAATAACATCATGTGTGAAAGTGTTGTTAGTGACAAGAGAGAACATTGATTTATATACTGTATTATTTAGTTCATGCTCGTTTTATTGTGATATTCTGAAATGCTTACAGTAAAACGAAGTAGTTAATAGCCAAATAGATTGGTTCATCAGCACACAGAGTCAAACCATTGTAACAGAAGAGATTCATGTTTTTCCATCAGTTTTCTCATACCACCCTGTCTGAAGAAATGACCAAAACCATTATTCTTCTTCGTTTTTCAAAAATTAACCCAGTAATAGACATGCTCTAGGAAGAGTGAATGCCCAAAATTAGACGTATATTGACATATTCATATGAAAATAGAATAGAACAAAAGCGGAAACCGCAATATTTTGTGATATTACCCTTCCTATGAGAAAATTGTGAGAAGAAAAAAATCTTTATAATATTGTAAAAACATCTACAATGCAATATCCTCAATTATGACTATTACTGTATCGGCATTATTCTCTTTTTCAACAAAGCAGATCAAAAGTATGTCTAGCAGAGGTTTAAAAAAACCATGGATCTCGATCGGCATTATATACTGCAAAATATGAGTTGAGAATCAGAAGTACTACCTTTGGTTAATTGTAGCTCATCGTTAATATCAAATAATCTTTTTCATAAAAGATAATTGCCCATTATTAGTTTTAAAAAAATAGAAGACATGAGTTCGAATCAGAGCTGTCAGTCTAGCCAAACCAATCTCAAAAGTCCAGTCTAATCTAATGCATCCACGTGATATTTGATCTTGTATAAAGATAGATTCGCTCAGAAAAAAAAGCAGCTCGTTAACATTTATGATAGAAACTATTAAAGATTTCTTGTTGTCAACGACTTCGCAGGATGATCATCTAATAGAGATAAACAGATAATTAAGTCTACGAAATCTCATTTCACAACGAATATTTTTTCGATTTAAGAACTGAGAATAGGAATTATAGTGTTCCACAGACAATATAGTGATAAAAAGCTCAAATATCTTTACTCTAGTTCAACGAAATGAGCTAATTTCTTGGTTAGTATCATTACTTTAGTTAAAATATTTTTTTTTACATGAATAATGCGAACAAATACTTCTGTTAAGTATTGATGTTAATCAGACTAAATGAATTTTTTTGTCAAACAAGTGAGAAATAATATATGTGAAGCGTTCCATAGATAAATTTTAGTTGTCACTTGGAAGAACAGTAAAATATAATCAAAATAAGATTTATGAATGATAGAACGCTGATGTAAATCGAGTAGACTCTCAGAATTAATTAGTTTAATAATTGACGACTACAATATTTCAAATTTTCACATATGAAATACTGTTTTTCGCATGAAGATTAGTGATTCCAAGGCAGTACAAATTCATGCATTTAAATTAAGTAATTCTAAGACTTTATCCTATTTCTATCGGTGTTGTGTCATTCATAAATTTTGTTTTAATTTCTTTTTGTTGTTCTTTCAAGTGACAAATGAAATTTATCTATAAAACATTTCACATACCTTTTCTTTTATTTAATCATTGAAAGAATTTATTCAAAAACGTAGAAAATTTCTTTCTGACTATATTTTATATATAAATACACAAAAACTTTTTCTATTACATGGATTTTTTTTCATGTCTACTTTGAAGTTTTACATTAATTTTATTCTTTAGATAATAGTCAACGATATTTAGTGTTTATATTTGAATTGGTATTGTCAAGAAATCCGGAAAAAATAAATCCGGAAAAGAAAAT
>JAJEKB010020949.1:270687-285948 GCA_022393335.1 Macrotrachela quadricornifera
ATTTGCAAGCTTTTTGTCATCTACCGAACCTTTTTTCGGGGTTCGGTAAAGTTCCTATGTTTTTAGAGTGTAGAAAACGACCAAAAAGATAAGTATTTGATAGTAGCTGATTGTTGAAGAAAAGTGTTGTAAGAGAGACAATTGCCAAGAAACACATTCCTACTAGACTGTAGATTGAATAGATCAATATATATCTCTTTGGCAGTTTGATTAGTTTTACTAGAACAACTTTATCATATTGCATGGGCAACTAATGCCTATCACACTCTGTAAAGAAATTGCACAGTTGGCGATCAAACGAGTCTTTTTTATTATTAGGAGTTCTAGAAAGCAAAAGACTTCGCCCTGAACAACATACTTTTCACTAGAAGTATTTTAGTGTATGATAGGTCTCAAAACAGGATGCTCCGCATAAGCCACCATTGCATTTCTTGCATTCGTAGCTAGTTTTTGTTCCGTGCTTTGGATCACGGATCGTATAGCTGCAGACAAAGCAACGTTTTCAGCCATTGGTGGAACTTTCTACTTTTGATGGAAAATGGCGTGCCGTCATGCGCACGGGTGTCTTTACCGATGGTCTTCCTTGACGAGTCGATCGTTGAACGTCAGATTCTTCCACAAGCGCTCGAATTACTCTTACAGACAAATCTTCTATTGTCCATTGATAATGATGATGTGGGAATCATTTATCTAAGTATTAACATAATTAGAAACCAATAGACACTTAGAAAGAATAATGGCACGTGAACTTTAATCTTACCTGTTGATATTTTTGTTTTCGCTTCTTCCAATCAAAACATTTGCAATATCATGCTTAGAGTCAGCGTTGAAAATTGGATCGATGCATGTATGTTTTAAATGATTGTGAACATGGGTAATAATAAAAGGCCGAAATAATAACCGAAAACCGAAGTGACCGAAAAACGCTGATTGGTCATTTGTGAATGATAATCAATCAGATTTTTAAGTCAACCAATCAGCATTTTTTCGGTCACTTCGGTTTTCGGTTATTATTTCGGCCTTTTATTATTACCCGTGAACATGGTTTTTTTTATACAAATAGCTATTATTGTGCATGAACTTTATTCAATTTTAACATAAATTTTACAAGAACAAATCGAAATGAAGCTTTCTATTCAATCTGTTCCTTCCACAAGATTGTTTTAAAATTAAATACCTTGTAAAAACAATGGAAGTGCATTTGTGGCCCAAAGAGATTGCTAAACTCTTAGAAACTTTTCGCTTTGACTTTGTTCTAATGGTCAATACAAGAACATGAATGACCGCGGAACAAATTCTTCATTTAAGAAAGTCCGATGTGAGCTTTTCACATGCGCCAACGAAGACGATATGTAATTCTCGCGTCTCAATCTGAAGTGTTAATCATTTGATCATGAATGCATCCGTGTAAGGTAAGTATGCTTATTTTTTTAGCTTTTTTACTCTTATGTGCTCACATTAAATGTAGAATATTGAACACTAGACTAACTAAATGTGTAAAAAGAAAGATAACACACTATTTTTTCTCATTAATATATCCTTTTCTTTCATTTTTTAATCAAAATTTGGCAATTAAATTTTGCATATCGTTATATACAATAGTTCAAATGGGGATGCGATAGTGGCAGCTATTTCTCACCTTTTCAGCTTCATTTCAAGAATAAAAATGAAATTTGAGAACCAGTTTTTTGTATGCAAAAGTATATTTATTAAAAACAAACGATATGCAAATATATTTAGTGTCGTCGAAAATGAATAAAGCGCTGTCTCTATGTCAAATTTATGATTCGATGCGTTATAGCGATTTTCGATAAATTCATTTTTCACCACATACATGTGCAATGACTAGATATAGGGCATATAATTTTCCGTTTACCAGAAATCGATTTTCAATTTCCCGGAGATCAATTTTCGGGAAGTCGCTATAACGCATCATATAAAATCTATCCTATAAAATCTATCCTGTTGATAGAAGAAGTTACGAAACAAATAAATGACAACAAATAAGCAAAAGATTGTTCGTTTGAACAGAACGCAGGATATGACCCATGTAATCAAAAAATGGCAAGACATGATGTAATTTACATCATTTTTATGAATTTTTTTTAAAGAAAAATGATGACCAACATCAAAAAAATGCGATTTCAGATGATGAAAGCGACATAATCTTTGAGGTTTTTTAAACGGCATGCCATTTTTTTTAAAATTTACACTCATGAAAATGATGACTTTTACATGAAAGTCATGCAATGAATATCGTGAAAATATCATGAAAATCATTCCATGAAAATCATTAAAATACCATCAAAATCACGCAGTATATGGCATTTATCAGTGACATCTTATGTACTCAAAACATGGTAAAAAATGATGATTTCATGTGAAAAACACGAAAAAAGTTAGATTTTTTAGTTACATGGGTATGTACTATCCCTGGGTGTTTATCAATCTACCTACCTATTCACCTACTCACGCATTTATCTATCTACTTAAGTACCCATCTATCTACCTAACGATCTATCTATCAACTAAAGTACGTATCTTTCTACCTTCCTATCTATTTACTTACGCACTTACTCATCTATTGAAGTACCTAACTGTCTAATCATCTATCTATATAGCTAATTTCCCTATCCATGTATTTATCTACTTATTTATTTGTCTATTCATCTGTAGATATATAGATAAATGAATAGGTAGATAGATACATTCATCTATCTGTCCACCTATTTGTCTGTCTATTTACCTACCTATCCATGTATGTTTCTACCTATGTATCTAACAATCTAACTACACACCTATCTGTATCTATCTATTTCTCAATCTACTTATCTATCCATCCATCTACGTATTTATCTATCTATCTGCCAACGGATATCTCGATTTACGAATCTATCTATCTCCCTACTTATGTCTCTTTCACACATCATTTGAAACGTATGAAACGAGAACTTCAATTATAATACGACTGAAATCTATTGTGGCGTCAACTTACGAAATGAAACCACAAATAAAATGAGTTTCAAAAATATCCTTCTGGACTTACATGTAGACTTAGCTGGCATACTTTGATTCGGTCTTTATTCAAAGATCAGGTTTACTGCGCTGCGCACTGTGGGTATCAATCAAAACGGGAATTGCTTTATCTTAGTCTACCGCCTATCTCTTCTACCCAGTCCGTAACTCATTTACTAATTTTAATCAAGGTATTGAATGAAATAAAAGAAACTCAAGCAGGTCAGAACAGAAAAACTAATAAAGCAGCGCAGGGGTTAAACGAATTGAAGGCGAAAAGGAACTAAAAAGAGGAAAAGAGACTAAAACGCTTGAAGTAAGTAAAAGCGGTAAAGAGAGTACAGAGGGTAAAAAAACCTAATGGCATTAAAGCTTCTAGAATAGATATAAAGACTAAATCAACTAAGGAGTTTGTAAGGATTGAAAATACTAAAAGGAGTGAACGAACTCAAAAGGCTTAAAATCAGAAAACAATGCAAAATAGTTAGAAACTCTGAAGACACTAAAGAAACCAAATTCCTCTAAACAGTAGAAAAAAAGAAGACAAGAGAGAGTAAAGGGACTAAATATACAAGATTTTGTAGGGCGTAAAAGGAGCATACGAAGACAAAACGCACTAGCAAGGCTAAAGGCAATTAGAACAGTAAAAGAGCTACATGACTTAAAGGAGAGACACCCATGCAACTAAAAAATAAGAAAAATAACATTTTTTGTGATGAAATACATAAAAATCGATGTTTCCCATTTTTATTGATTAAAATGAAAATTTTCATCGGTTGCATTTCATGAATTTAATTTTTAATCAAAATCATCAGATGACTTTGGTTAAACATTGATTAAAAATCAATGTCACTTGATGACTTTGATTAAAAATCAAAATCATCAAATGCAACTGATGAAAATGAAAATCAACGATTTTCATGTCAGTTTCATCAAAAAAATGTCATTTTTTTCGTGTTTTTTACACGAAAATCATCATTTTTTTGTCATGTCTTGATTACTTGGGTAGAGTAAGAAAGTTAATTATTCCTGCTAGAAAACTCGGGCAAAAGATTTTGTGTGTTCTCACACATAGAGTTCTCTCTCGAAAACATTGAAAAGGGTATTTGTAAAGACAGATTTCGACATGTACTCTAAACTCATCATTTTCCTGGTGAATTTTTTAAAAAACATCATGACACATGATGTATTTCACATCAAAGTCATTCGATGAAAACGATGAAAAAGTAATGAAAGTAATCTAATGATTTTGATTTTTCCATAATAACCAGAATCATGCGGTGAAAATTATGCAAAAGTAATCAAAACTGATGTAATGATTCTAATATTCTTAGATAATCCAAGTCATGAATGAAACTGGTGCAAAAGTGATGAAAATAATGTAATGATTTTTATTTTTCGAAAATAATCAAAATTATGCGATGAAAATAATGTAAAGTAATGAAAATAATCTAATGATTTTGATTTTTCCGAAGTAATCAAAATCATCGGATGGTATTGATGTAAAAGTAATGAAAATAATGTGATAATTTTGATTTTCAGAAGTAATCAAAGTCATCGAATGAAATTGATGTAAAAGCAATGAAAATAGTGTAATGATTTTGATTTTTCCGAAGTAATCAAAATCATCAGATGAAATTGATGTAAAAGTAATGAAAATAATGTAACGATTTTGATTTTCAGAAGTAATCGAAGTCATCGGATGAAATTGATGTAAAAGTAATGAAAATAATGTAACGATTTTGATTTTCAGAAGTAATCAAAATCATCAAATGAAATTTATGTAAAAGTAATGAAAATAGTGTAATGATTTTGATTTTTCAGAAGTAATCAAAGTCATCGGATTAAATTGATGTAAAAGTAATGAAAATAATGTGATGACTTTGGTGACTTTTGAGAGAAGCAAAGTAATGCAATTTTTTTGATGAAAATTTTAAAAATCACCATTTAAATGATGAAAATTTTTAAAATAACCATTTAAATGAAAGGTTTTTGGTTTTTTAGTTACATGGGCGATGTTTCCTTGGCTGCGTTTTTTTTTAATAATTTTTTCATTTTCTTTAATTTTTCTTCAATAAATAGAATCTTTTCTGTGATCTTATCCGCACCAGAACTATAATAAAAAGCAGATTCGATTGCATGCCGTAAACTATTGTTGTCATCATCATCATTTAGCACGTTGAAAATCCTCCTATCTTGATGGAGATATTGTCTTCCTTTTTGGAAAAAGTGCAACGCAACCGTCAAATGTTGATGAGCTGACCTATATTGATGTAATGCTTCACAAACATTCGCTAATTTTTCTTCGATATTACCAAGTTTGATATCTTTGTTATCTAGATTGTAATAGTTATATAATTGCAATGCTAGTGTCAAATTCTCTCTTGCTAAATCGTATTGATCTAGTTTTGCATATAGATCTCCAAGTTTAATATAACTCTCTGCTACTGTCGTTTCGTCAGTAATATAATCTTTATTCGATTGTTGAAGTGCACTGTCCATATTTCGTTGTTCCTGATAGTATTGATGGCTAATTAACTGATATGAAAGTGCTGATTTTGCGTCTTGTTTCTTTTCCATGTATATTCTAACCATGTTATCGCAAATCGTAATAATGCTTGTGTAGTAGGGTTTGTCATGTCGGCGATGAATATCAAAAGCCTGTTGAAAGTACTCTAGCGCAACATCGTATTCATCTATTGAGTCGTAAAGATCTGCTAGTTCTGTGAGACGAAAAACAATGGCTTCATCATCGGTAGAATAGAAGTTCCGAGAACGTTGTAAATTATGTTCTTTGAATTGAATAATTCTTAGGAGGTTTTCTTTATCTTTCTCAGCATTTCCAGTTAATTTTTCTCTGTATAGGCTAGCTAATTCGTCTTCTATGATTATTCGTTCAGTATCTATGGATGCATACTGCAGTGCTTGCTGTAAACTATCACTGGCTTGATCTAAATGTTTCTCACTGACATCATAGTTGTCTGACATTCTGTAGCAATGCGCAGAATCTTTATGCAATTGAAAAATATCGATGAAACAGTTTAATTGGCTACTAGTGTTGTCATTGGTCATGAAGCTTGACCACATGGACAATGCTATATTGCAATTTGGCTGAGTTAATTTACGGTTCACGAACCATTCTAAATGCAGCTGAACGATTCTGAACCATGCTTTATCATATGGTGCTAGCAAATCATCTAAATGTGTAAACATAATTTCCCATTTATTATCTGGAATTAGTACTTTTCTGTCGTAGAAAAGTGCATTGAAAAGAATTTTCAATCTTTTTCTTGCACTTATTGCCTTGTCCATTACCAAAATATCCTTATCATCATTGCTAATCAACAGCATTTTAACTATCCAACTACGAATGTTTTCGTCGTATGAAACGTGATAAACCCGAAACTGAACACCAGGTGTAAAGAGAACCTCCTTTTCAGCAGGTTTTGTACTAAGTTTTTCGATATTAGCGTATGGTCGTGACTTTATTTGTCGAATTGCATTGACTTCTATTTCAAATAAGACGTTTTGTAGAGCACTGTCACGAGATAAATCTGGGCTTAACCACATCAACGCTGCGTCACGATCGAATGACGTTGAGAAGAAGCTGTGAAGCACTACAATCTCACTATAATAAGAAATGGTAATAATAATAGTCTTTTTATGGTTCAGAGATAATAGGAAGAATAAATATATTACTAATTTGCTCACGTTTTTGATCTCAAGATAGATATGACCCGCTCCACAGTTTACAATGCTTCATTTGTAAAAATAGCAACATATTTAAAAATAGGGTCGTTGCATTAGCATCAGTCTTAGCATTAGTAATCCCAATTTTAGTGCTTTTTGTGCTAACATTACAATCAAGCCTAACGGTTTGGTATTATTTTGCGTTAGCGTTAAATGTAATGCTAATCTAATGCTAATGTATATACTCCCTAGAATTTTTAAAGGTCTACCATATAGGAGTACGCATAGGTTCTCAAGACCGATCGCTTAAGAGCACTCATATTACTTCAATACGTACCATATATGGATATCCATATATGATAGGCCTTAACGACTTATGGATACTCATATATGGTAGCCTTTGAGAACCTATGGATACCCCTATACAATCGGCTTTTAAAAGTTCTAGGGAGCATATGTGTTAGCATTAGGTTAGAATTATTTTAAATATTAACATCTATGCATTAATTAATGCTAACACAAAATAATCTCGAAGCGTTAGACTTAATTTCGAATGTCAACGCAAAACACGTTGGTATCATGTTATTACTAATATTAATCCGATATCGCTAATTGAGAAAAATACCAAAAACACCGAACATATTGCATCAGCTCTCATACTCCCTCTATAGTCTTTGTACTAATGCAGATTCAGCCAGCAGATACCGGGATCTATTTTTTTGGGATTTATTCGGATTTTTTAATAAATACCCATATATCTTAAAATAAATTCCACATAACTCTTATTGAGGGTGAGGGCGAAAACTAAATGAGGGTGAGGGCAGAAACTAAGTGCGGGGGAGGGCGAGTACGGGGGGGGGGGGGGGGGGGCTAGAGTGAGGGTGCACTGAAATGCTAATACAGCTATATAGTCTCAATAAATCCTTAGTAAATAAATAAATCCCAATAAATCCCGCAGAAGAAATAAATCCCAAAAAAAGAAGTCCTGGTACGCCTTCGATTCAGCTGGAAGTAATATTTTAGGGTGAATCCCTTTTCGTCCTCACTCTTCCGAACATCCGGTATCATGACCGGATGATCGGGAGTATAATTTTGAGTTACCGATGTCCGGAGCAAAAATTGTCCGATGTTGGAAATGGTAAATTACAAGGTGTTCGTAACATAAGATACCGGATGCCCGGAGCAAAAGTTGTCCGTTGTCAGAAACGGTAAATTACAGGGTGTTCGTAACATAAAATGACGGAAGAGTGGGACAAAAAATGATCGATATTCGAAACGATAATTTGCAGAATGTTCGGAATATAAAATGATGGCTGTTAAGAATGAATTATGGTGTTTGCTTTTTAAAATGGAGAATAATTCATTCATATAGTATATTTGTAAGTCGTTGGGTATAGTGACCTCCACAGGTATATACATTCATTTAGATTTTCTCGGAAGTAGAGATCATAAATGAGCGATGGATTTTACAGATAAATTGTGAAAATCACTGATAAAAACAAAGCTGCAATGTGTTATTTATGTGTGTGATATGTTAAAACTTGTACTTGTTATGTTATGATTTTTTGTAAAAAAACTCCAGTAAAATATAATGAAACATACAGTATATCTTAACGAACATCAGTCTCCTTATCCTTCCGAACACTCTGTAATTTATCGTTTCGATCATCTGATAGTTTCTGTTCCGGACATCCGGTATTTTACGTTACGAAGACCCTGTAATTTATCGTTTCCAACATCGGACAGTTTTTGCTCCGGGCATCCGGTATCTTATGTTACGAACACCCTGTAATTTACCGTTTCTAACAACGGACAATTTTTGCTCCGGGCATCCGGTATTTTCATATCGATCTTCCGGTTTTTCCATTTCGGACATCCGGACACTTTTACAACAACTGGGTGGCGTTACGGACATCTAAGACCGATGTTCGTAAAAAAAAAGCGAGGACGAAAAGGGAGCCCCCCATATTTTAGAAAGAATCTATACTCACGACAAACTGTGTAATATAGAGTTACGTTCAAAAAAACCCATTTTTTGTACTCTATATAACGAAGTTATCGGTTGCTTGAACTGCCCTACTTTTTGTTTTTCATATTCTTCTGTCAACTGTCGGTACAAATCTTGGAAAAAAAATCCCATTAGAAATATAAGGTCAACATTGCGTTTTCGTAGCGCATTGTTCATGGTGAGACATAAAAAATCTCTTGTATACCATGCTACAGCGTCTTGTGACTTATAGGTTTCCTTAAACTTGTTTAAGATATCTAATCTGCGTTTGTTGCCTGTATAATACTGTCTGAATGCATCAATAAACTGATCAAAAGATGTTTTGTCATAGGATAAGTGGAGTACAATGTCAAGAAATTTGATCCACCAGGAACAGAAACCCTCAGTGGTGTTATCTTTCAGTGCCTGAAAGAACCCAACTTCTTTGTCCACTATCATATACGCTTCAACCGCATTTTCCAGTGCGAGTAGGAGTCCGTCAAGATTAGCATCCATCATTTTTATCTAGAATAAAAAGATTGGTGTTGAAACAATATATAGATGATCTTTAATTAGCACTTACTTTGGAGTCCTGAGGAGTCTGTTCGTGGTCCATAAATTTTTCATTCTCATTACGATAGAAATAAATTTGTTTAATGTTTTCCATCTCAACAATGTCCAAAACCATCTTGTAATATCTAACCGAACAAATGAAAAAGGTGGTACTGGTAGCTGTTTTGCGAATATGCCGCAAGCAACTTTCAAGATCATAATATCTTTTTGTATAATCAATAATCAGGCGTAGGCGCTCGATGTCTGGTATATTGCCATCATCACTCCTACCTGACGTTAACCATACTAGTTGTAATAGTTCAAGATTGACTCGTTCGCGATCGAATGGTGATTTCGATTCAGTAAGTGTTGTTGAAGTAAAAGATCGAGCGGATTCAATTGGCTCGGCAAGATCTATCAATTCTGCTATCTGCTTCCTGAGCGATAGACCCTTGACACGTGATGAATATGTCTGTTCATCTCGAATCGCTGCCGCGGTCCTCATAGCTAACGTAGGAAACTGTTCAACAGAGTTTTCCGATCGATTGTCGAATACATTACGTGTAGGAGAACTACTTCTATTCGTCCCGCATTGATGTAAAATAGTATTCCACAATGAGGCATGACAAAATCGTCCAAATGACAATACTCTTGCACAAGGGCATTTTTTACGTTGAGTTTCGTGCTTTTCTGACGTCTCATCTGATACTTCGATGTCATAATCATTGACATTTCTTTGTGCAGTTTTTGACATCATACTCACCGATAGAAGAATTTTTAACTATCTAATAGAAGAATTGGAATCCATTGATGATGTTGAGTTTAAATTTCCGGGAAAAACTATTTCTTCGTCTTCCTTTGCTCCTTTAATTTAATCACTTTTATAAATGTTTCCTCTGAGATGAGGAACTCATTTCCTAGTAGGAAATTCCTACAATGTTTAAAAGAAAAAATGAATCGCTCCTACTTTTTTTGTTTCCTATTCTCTCAATTTTCCAGTTGTTTCAATAACATTTTTATAATATTTTTTGCGGTGTTATAGAAACATCCTCTGTGAATTCTTTTTGAAATTTTTTCTATTAGAACAAGACTAGAATAGAAAAAAAGTTGAGATTTTCTTTTTTTTTCATCTTGTTGCAAATCGAAGAACTCAGCATCTAGCTACGTGTTAATACAGGAAAAACATTTGCTAGGAGACCAACATTGTTAGAATTTTCTTCTTTCTTTCTTTGTCTACTCTTAAGACGAGAATAAAGTTTACTTGTTTTGAACAACAAGAGAAAAAAAGAAAAAAATTTACGAAATAGAATGAAGAGAGATGAAGGCAAGGATCGGCAGCTTCTTAAAGTGTAACAGCAAAAGGAAGAAGTGCTGAAATATTTTAGTAAATGTTAAGATGTCAATTCTAGATTGCGAATGACAATTTCAGAAAACGGGAGAGAGGAAATATTTTTCAACAAGAAATTTTCAAGGATCGATAACGAAAACGAGAGAGTCCATCTTTTTCCGTGGTGTTGAGCATTTCAGAATATGATTTGAACAGTTCAATTTTTAGTTCTAATTTATTGATCTGTTCGAGTCGATTCCTGATGGGATCTAACCGATTCAAAGTAATAGGGTATTTATAACTTTTGAACACCTATCTAAGTCCTATTAGGCTATCCATAAATTCTCAAGAGCTATCCTATGGAAATACTCATAGGTCCTCAAAAGTTATCCCAACAAGGGAACACAGAACCGATCAATCGCTCTTGAGTCAGGACTACGTGTATTATATAGGTCCTGCCCATATAAAAATTTTTTGTGTCTAAACGCTTTTCAAAATGCATTTGTAATGCGTTTGAAACGCTTACGAAAAGACGCGTTTGGACGCAGCTAAAATGAAACATCTAACGCTTTAGCACGCATCAAGAATTTTAAATGCGTTCTGATGCATCTAAAAGTATGATGAGACATCCGCCGCGTCCAGACACGTTACAAAAAACAGACGCATTTGAAAAAAATTTTAGAAACATTGTTCTCGCAGATTTGAACTGTATCACTGTTAGAACCATCTGATAATTAGCTCTCTCCTAGAGGTATATTACAAAACAAGTTAGTTGACTTACATGATAAGTATAATATGTGCAATGAATGAGGCTGGAATAGAAGAACTTTGAATTAAAGAGCAATTTACTTACGTCTAAGCTATATCAGCTCGAAAGATCATCCTTTCGATAAACATAATTTTGTTAACTGCTATCTCGAGGCCATACGTACTAAGTGAATATAAACCTTTAAGAAAATGATTTTCCATTGCTATTTTATAATAAAAATTGAATAATCTGTGAAGAATTGTATGTAATAAAAATAAAACGTTATTTTAATGCTAAATGTGTCGCAGTTGGTTAGAAAATTTAGTTGAGATTGACATTGATAGAAATATGAAAATAATATCTATATCTATGTTTTTATTTTATAGAGAAAAAAATAGAATTGGTGAATGTATATGTAATTAGCTTAAATAAAATTGATATGTTATATTTTTTTATGAAAGACAAATTAAAAATATGAGTGATTTAGAATTCATTATTGGCTTAAAGAAATGTTTATATGGGCGATTTGCAATATATTGGTACCGTTTCAATTTTTAACGTAGATTCGCAATAACTTTAGTTCATGATGACCGATTTAAATCATTTTTTTTTTGTTTTGACCCTCTAGTTAACCGTCAGTATCAGGCAAAAAATCAACTTTTTATCACATACGGTTCTCAAGTTATGGGTACTATAAGGGTCAAAATTCTGTATTTTTCTGCTAATTACCGATATAATAGTGGGTTTCTGCCATCTTTGATTGCAACTTATAATCTAACTTCCTCTACCACTTTGTAGAGGATACTTTGAACGTTCAGAGAATGTAAATGGTCTGTTGCAATGTCACAAGTTTTCTGATCAATTTTGCTAATCTTTGAGGTTACAGACACTGATTAATTTTTTGTCCCGCGAGATTAAAAACGCTGATGGAGACAAATAGCTTTTCATAGGAGATTGGGAAAGGTCTCAAATGATAGAGAAATGAACGCGCTATCTTTTGACAGAAAAAAAACTTTTTTTGCACCGCAATTTCGAGAAGAAAATTTCGATGTAAAATCAAAAATCAGTTGCCACACTAAATGTCCCGCGAGATTTTCATTTTTGTTTTGCCTACAATTCAGTCAAATCTCAATCTTTAGGAATGAAACTTTGCTCCTTTTTTTCAACCTGTGGGAACTATCTGTGATAAAAATATCAGTTCTCCGCAATGGATAGTTCGGGAAAATATTACATATTATCGTGAAAATATCCCGCGAAATTTTTTGAGTGAAACCTAAACCAAGTCGTGGACAAAACCATACTTATTTTACATCAATCGATTCCTCTTTCGAAGCGCTGGCGATCTGACCATTTAATATTTCTGAAATAAGTCGTTTCGGATTGAAGAATAGCTTATACCTAGAGTAAGTATATCTCAGATATGTGTTTCTCCGATATCAACAGATTTTGTGGATTCAATAAGGTGTAATTGTTCTGTTGACATATAATTATGTTTACTTACTTGTTTTGAAGTTATGAATTCGGGATCCGATCTGATTGTGAAGAGAAAAATCTAAGGATTTCGTATAAAATGTCGGTACTCTTTCTTACAATTACCTCAGGAATTATAACTCTTCCCAATAATCCCTGTATCTCCGCTATCTTAGTAGTGATAGTCGGGAAATTTTTTTTTGTTCTTCCCTAATATATAGTAATAAAATCATCGGGTCAAAACATTTAAATTTGAAGTTTTTTTTTTGGTCATTTTTTTCGCAAACGATACTAATATATTGCAAATCGCTCATATAGAGACAGAGAACTCTAGTGCCTCGTACTTCTATAATGCACATATTTTTATAGTTCATGTGTTTTTCAACCTTGCAGCTTTATGTCCCTTATAGCTCTTGTAGTCTTATCTCTTCATCACCTTATTGCCTTATTCCATTCAAGGCTCATGAACATTCGGTAGGATGGTTCTAGAGAATCTATAGGCATCCGATGTAGTCCTCGGGGACTTTCGCTAATAGTTTTATTCGACCTTTAATCTTAGATCTGGCATAGAGAAACAGACACGCAGTCGCACTGAATATTATATATATATAGATAATCAAGCTAGTACATTTATTAGTCAGCTAGAGCTTCAGATAAAACGACATATTACTAAATAGTGTAAGTAAGATTTCTATAATTTAAAGATCAACTACGATTTTATTTTTCGGTAATTAATATATATTTCTATGAATAGTATTCAAATGATTTCAATTAAATATTTTTTATCGTTTAAAAGAATATAGTTCAATTCAAAAAGATCAAAAAATTATTCAATTTTAGAGAGAGATCAGTAGTTTTGCTTCTTGTCATCAATAAATTTAGGTCAAGTATCAGTTCGAAATTAATCTGGTGGCACATGATCATAATTTTATTGTTTAAAATATGTTCATTGTCAAAAAAAATAACAATCTGATGAGTTCATATCCCCAGTTACTTAATGAAATCTGCAATCCATCACATGCTATACTTTATATAAAATATCATTTTATGCAACAGAATCAGTTCGATTGGATCAGGAGACAAATATCAACAAATAATTTCTGGATATTGACCGACGTAGAATCTTTTCTGCCCAATAATAGATATGTGATTTAGTTAATTTTCCTGATATACTGAAAGTAACGTGAATATTACTCGCGTATTAAATCGATTGTTTGACACATGGTCTTAAAATTTCTACAGCTTGTTGGAGATGTTCAAATATCATATCTATTAAATTTCTAGAGATATTTATCATCGACATAATTGTGTATGGATGATTTGTTGAATTCATTGATTTAAGTTGTTCTATTATTGTTTTTTTACCAGTGTGGGGATGAGTCCTTATTGATAAATTTTTACATCTGAAAGAGATAAGAAATATGTTTTCATGAGTTGTTCGTTTGTATGGTGAGAGTGAGGGTGAGAGGAAGAAAAAAACAATCACTCTTTCGTCAACCATCCTCATACTTCTTTTCTTTTCATTCTAATGTCTGCTGAAAAATAAGGCAGGTGGATATGTTTCAAATAACTTTTGAAAGAAATATGATAGAGAGCTGTGGTTTTCACTGTTGGAAAGAACAGATGAAAATGGATCGAGCCATATAAGATAATGACATTTAATTTTAACTTTTGAAAGCTTCTGCATAAGCTAAACAAAGAAATGCCCTGAAAAGCGACATCATTTTTTCAAAGAAATTGCTGGCAAAGTGAACTGAAATTGTCGAATATAATACCGAAAACATACAAAATAATAGATTCTTGAATCATAGTCTTATAGAACTTTGTAACTCATCAGTTAGCGATTCTATTCCACTCAAAGTTTTGAGACATTTTCAAAAAATGTGATGAATAAAATAAATCTAACGTACAACCAAGCGAAGAGTTTTGATGGAGAAAGATCAATTACAAAGTTTGATGGATGTAATCACAATTCATCATAGGTATTTGACGGGTCTTGAAAATAGTTTTTCCTAAAAACATACTAATCACAATACCCATTGAAGCGAGAGGATGTTTTTTTTTATAAAAGTCTGACAAACAACCATAGATTAAAAATGATTAAAATAAAAATACGTGAACATATGCGTATATAAAACAAAAAAACGTCATCATTTAGTCGTATTGGTCAGAACTCGTCAATCAGTGAAAAGGAAAATGAAACGATAGATAGTTGAACATACAAATTCGTTAGTGTAACATGTTATATACACTCTTAAATTATTTTTCAGATGAAAAAATACTGAGAATTGCTATATTTATTTCTTACCTTGATTCAAAAAATATTGAGTTAAAGAAATCGCCAATTTAATCACACTATTTTGCTAATATAAAAAAATGGCTGATTAATCGCTAAAATTTAGGCGATTCTAACGGCATGGGTGGCACTGATGGATTCCTATTAAAATATCAGGATTAGATCATATGCGATCT
>JAJEKB010020949.1:286348-329030 GCA_022393335.1 Macrotrachela quadricornifera
GGATTATTTTTACAGTATTCAGACCAATCTTTCAGCATCGATTCAATCTTTGGACGAATTGTCCTCAGTTTCTGTTATGTATTTTATTTTCCTTTTTGTCTATTCTCTGCGAGAGAAATTTCCTTAATTGGAAAAATTCGGTGATCAAAAGTATCTTTTCTCGGTGACCATTTGTATCTAAAAAAATCAGTGATCATTAGTATCTTCTTTTTTCTACTTTCGACATTTTAATTTTTGAGGTTATCAAAAGTATCTTTTTTTGGTGATCAAAAGTACATTTTCTCTAGATCTATGCCGATAATATGGCTTTTACGTAATCATTGCATTTGTGGATATCATCAAGATCAAAGATGTAAGATTGAACATTCGGAAGAAAATCCATTATCGAAAATTATTTCATTTTCTAAAATATGTGATACACATACTGATTTACAGCCGATAATCATTGATGGATATAATGTAACTGATGAAACAGAATGTGAACAATGGTCATGTAATAACATATATACTCGTTGCGATGGAAAATATCATTGTATAAATGGTGCGGATGAATTTAGTTGCGGCTTTTTATCATTATTGGTTTGGTCTTCAAATTATTTTAAATGTATTTCATATGAAACAAATCAACCTATGTGTCTATCAATTAAAAAAGTGAAAGATGGTAATATCGATTGTCTTGGTGCTATTGATGAACGAGATCCACAAAATGAAAAAATATATTCTGATAATTTGAATACGTTTCGTTGTATGAATGGCAGTTTAGAAGCACGTATCGATTCTGCTAACTTTTGTGATGATCGTAAAGATTGTATTCATGGAGATGATGAACAATTTTGTACTGCAGCACAATTAGTTAGTCTATGGACGTTGATTTGTCCAGAATCTAAAATATTAAAAAACCATTTGCATATCAATCAAATTGTGAATGAAAACTTACAAATTCGAAAAGAACCGTCTAATGTATTTTCTTCATTGAAATCGTATATAATTTCAGAGAAATTTTTAACATATGATGGAAGAAATGCAATTGCGGTTTCTCCATCTGTTAGAGATTTTTCCCCAGATCGATTAGATTGTCGTCATGGTATTGAGTTGAAAGTTTGGTTAAATAGTAAAAAAAACTTAATGAAAAGAACATGTCTTTGTCCAATGCAATATTATGGTGATGAATGTCAATATCAAAATCAACGAGTGGAACCTATAATACAATTTAAAGTACTATCTGATTTTTGGTCAACACCATTTGCTATATTTTTCTTACTTATCGACGATGATGATAAACGAATAATTCATTCCTATGAAGAATTCACTTATATGTTTAGTGAAACTTGTTATGATAAATTTAATCCTATTTTACTCTATTCGACTCGACCAAAAAATCAAACGAAACGTTATTCAGTACATATTGACATATATGAAAAGATTTCATTAAGTTATCGAGCAAGTTTATTAATACCAATTAATTTTCCATTTTTGCCCGTTAATCGTTTAGCATTTGTAGTTAATATTCCAGAGAATAATGATAGTGTTATACGTTGTTCAAATCATCGATGTATGCATGGAAAATGTATTCAATATTTTAATAATTCAGATAAAACTACTTTTTGTCAATGTTATCGAGGATGGTCTGGAAAATATTGTAACATTTCACATACTTGTACGTGTTCATCTGATTCATTATGTATTGGTGTCTCTGCTGATAATCGATCTATATGTGTTTGTCCTCTTTATCGATTTGGACCTCGATGTCTTCTTACTGATACAAAATGTCAACTTAATGGGAATTTATCATGTCTGAATAACGGTCAATGTATACCTGCTGATGAACATAGAAAAACGGATTTCAAATTTAAATGTATCTGTCCCAAAGGTTTTCATGGACTGCGATGTGAAATGGCTGATAATCAAATCATTGTGTCATTTGAAAAAAATATCAGCGTACCACAAATCATATTTATTCACTTTATTGAAATTCAGTCTCGTGGTGATCCGAAAACTACAATTACTTTTAAAAGCATTTCTATGAAACAAAATCCAATCATTATTTATTCGACAACAACATTTCACATTGCTATTATTGAATTTCTGAAAACTAATTATTATTTGGCCGTATTCAAAAAGAACCACATAGAACCAGAAATAATTAATAAAACGATAAATTCATCAGATCGTTGTCGCCATATAAGTGAAATTTTGAATGAAACTATTTTTCAATTGCCTCCTCTTCGCCGTATCAAATATTATCAATTATCATGTCAACAATATTCACATTATCTATCTTGTTTCTATGATGATCATTATTTTTGTTTATGTTATAATCATGGTCAACAACGTCTAACTAATTGTGTTAAGTTTTATCATAATGCAACACATAATTGTGATAATAATAATAATTATTGTGAAAATGAAGCGAGTTGTTTTGGAGACAAGCTAATATGCACATCACGACAAGCTTGTCTATGTCGTTCATGTTTTTATGGATTACGATGTCAGTTTAGTACGAGTGTATTTGGTTTATCACTTGATGCTATATTAGGATATCATATTGAACCAAATATTAGTATTATACATCAATCGGCTATTATACAAATAAGTGCAATAATAACTATGATCTTTGTTATAATAGGACTTATTAATGGTATTCTTTCTCTGATTACATTCAAGAACAAAACTATAAGAGAAGTTGGTTGTGATCTTTATTTATTAGGTTCATCAATAACTACTTTAATGACAATAATTATGTTTGGATTAAAATATTGGATACTTTTTCTTGCACAAATGAAAACTATACAAAATCGATCATTTTTATATTTTCAATGTCAATCAATTGATTTTATTCTTCGAATTTGCCTTCAAATGGATCAATGGTTGAATTCATGTGTAGCTGTTGAACGACCAATAACTACAATACAAGGTGCTAGTTTTAATAAAAAGAAAAGTAAACAAATAGCTAAATTTGTAATTATTATTCTTTTAATTTTAAACATTGTTACAAATATTCATGATCCAATTTTTCGACGTTTAATTGATGAAAAAAATGAAGATGATGAAGAAAAGCGAATTTGGTGTGTTGTCACTTACTCATCTAGATTGCAAATCTATAATTCTATTATGCATACTTTAAATATTTTTATTCCATTTATATTAAATCTAATTTCATTTATTATTCTTATTACGAAAAAATCTCGTCATCGATCAAATATTCATAAAAATCGATCTTATATAGGAATTTTACGAGTACAATTTCATCAACATAAAAATTTACTTATTGCTCCGATTGTATTAGTCATTCTTTCAATACCACGTATTATTATTGCTTTTACATCAAAATGTATGGAATCAACTAATAATTCATGGTTATTTCTTATTGGATATTTTATTTCATTTATTCCACCAACATTAACTTTTATTATATTTGTCATACCATCAAAATTCTATAAAGCAAAATTTCATCAGACTATTGTTCAATATCGAACAAATATACAAAGACGTTTACATCTTATTTCATAAAGGTAAATAAAACATATTCAATAGTATTTTTTTTATTCACTATTAATATCTATGTATTATCTCTTTTTCAGATTATTTCTCCTGTTCTGTTATCAAACAAAAATTCATTTGATTATTATATGTGACATTTAGTTTTTGTTGTATATGCTTTTCCTATTCAGTTTTTTTAGAAGACTTGTTTGAATTAATCTATATATATAATGTCGAGTGTCACGTCTGATACCTCTCCCATTGGTCAATTTTTTCGACCAATCAGATTTCAAGGTCAATGATTAAAGGCGGAATCACCAACAAATGGAAACATGACCCGCACTATTATAAAGGAGTACTCCTATCTCCTCAAATACTATACTATGGAGGTACCTTAGGTCTTCAACTACTATATATTGGGAGTATCCTTCGGTCCATAAGTACTATATTAAGACTAAAAATGGCACTTTCGCTTTTCTGATAGTCGGAAAACTGGCCAATCAGATGGCAGCAAATTGAAACTTGCTTATTGTATGGGTAACCGAGAGAGATTCTGTGAGGACTTTGGTAGAACACCCTTGATAACCTCAGATTGGCCCGAACAATCCAATGTTTCATATAGATGCTAGTTGAACTCTAATATCGGCCAATAGTACATACAAGATTTTAGCCAATCAGAATTCAGCAAACGATTTCTCTACTATTATTCAGATGAAACATGGGCATGTTCGGGTCATTTAGGGGTTATCAAGAGACGTCTTTCATATGCCCCGAACAGCCCTATGTTTCATATGGATGATAGTTGAACTCTAATAGTGGTCCATGGTATATACAAGACAAGTCAAACCCACCTCCTTGTGGTGTTTCATTGGTAATACAAACGGGCCTCTGCACATCTCTTATGACCCACATGGTATGCGATAATCATACTCCGCTTAAAAAACGAAAAAACCGTGCAATTTGCACGGGATATAGGTAGTTTCTTCATACACCTATGTGCCTCTATCTTGACTACGTGATGGAGAAAATACGTTATCATTTTCTTATCGTGTCTCCGAATTCTTCAGGTGACAACCACACACAGTATTTTTTGAAATAAACATGAAAAAAAAGCTTTATAACAACAACAATAATTATAATTAAAATACTAGATTGTACAGCATGAGTTTTAAAATGTTCAAGCACTGAATGATCAGCAATGATGATGATGATGATGATAGCCGCCTCCGAAGCCACCGTGATGATGATGATGATGATAATAGCCACTACCGAAATCACCATGGTGATGATGATAGTGTGGACCATATGGTAGTCCATTTACGAAATGAGGATGGTAGGGTTGTGTCCATACTGGTGGTTCGACGTAATGTGTGTGATGATAGGGATCATAATGGCAATTTGTTTGACCCATGTTGTTTGCGAAACAGATAGTTTGTAGCTGTATTTCAGTAAATAAAGTTTGTCAAAAGTGCGAGTGTTTTTATATTAGAAAAAAGTGAAGTTATTGTTATCTCGTTATCTATGCAAACAATTCATCATATTCATACTTTTTTTCTTCTTGATATTACTTCAACCAAAAATGAGAGATACAAGAGCGAAAAGAATTTTTTTGTGTGTATAATGACATGTTGATTAATGTATAAGTTAAATATTGATAAGAATAATATGACTCATATTTATCAGTTTATTCTTCTTCACATTGTTTATGTTGAAAATAAAACGAAGTATTCCTAGTTTTAAAAGTAGAGATTTAACGAATAAAAGATTAGATGTTCAAGCAAACAAAATTAAAAAAATATTTTATTCGTATATTCTCCAGAATGCCACGTGACAATATAAATCGATCCGAAGAAAATTCGCATCTGAAAATACTGTTTTAATAATTGTTTCGAAACAATCCATGCAGTATCATAAGTTAAGTTGTGCTTTACATAGGATTTGAAATCGGTACACTTTGCCGACAGGGTATACTTTGGCTACAAATCATTTGGTCGACGAATTTGCCCATCTCTTTAGCTTATCAAATTTGACGGTTCCCAGCATGCATCATGAGGGCGAGGATAAGGAGTTCAACTACCTCCTCACTACAACTGCATCTCTCGTAGCTTGTTTTTCACTTTAACTCTGCATGCATCCGCAAAGCTCATTCCACCTGCATTCTAACAGTAGCTACCTCTCATTTGCGAACATGAAAAAATTGAAGTTTAAATTTAATAAGTTCTTTCAAATTTTCGACTGTAAAGTTTAAATCGCATAAAATATTTTCATTCAAAATTTTTGTAGATTTCCTGCAATTTATAGAGGACGTAAGTTATTAGTCAATATATTTTGTTAATGAACTAGACTTCTATAATTTGTAGAGCACGTGACTTAATGGTTATAATTGATTGTTTTAATAATTACAATAGTCTGCTATTTGTAGAGGTCGTAAGCTATTTATTAGAATAAATTTTTAATACAGGAGAATTTTTGTAATTTGTAGAGGATGTGAATGATTGGTTAGAATAATCTTTTAATTGTACAAAGGTTTGTAATTTATAGAGATCATCGTGAATGTAGAGATGAACGTAAGTATTTTATGTCTATGAAAGAGAGAGTTGAATATTGTGGAGAGATTGTAAATAAATGCAATGATTATCAAGTGTTGAAGGAGTAATACGACTATAGCTCGACCAGGGATCGTGAATGTAGAAATAAATTAAAGTACCTTATGTTTATATGAGAGAGATTTTAATGTTTTGAAAAGGTTTCTGATGAAGATATGACAGTGTATTATAAGGATAGTAATACTACTATACCTTGAGCAAGGGTCGTGAAATAAAAATAAACTGAAGTATTATGTTTACGAGAAAGACTAATATATTCTAATAACTTTAAGTCAATGAAATGATTGTTTGTTATTTAGGTAACGATAGTAAGCTTGTACGAGCAAGGGTTGCTAATGCAGGAACATACTAAAGAAGTAACATCTTTAAAATGACAAAGAACTTTTGACATGTTCTTCACGATGAGACCCACCGGTGGGTTCTTACTATGTTTTGAGACAAAATTTCTCCTTTGGCTTCGCTATTTTGTGAATCATTTATTGCATAGCGAAATATTTTTCGTTAAAACAATCAAGACAAAGAAAACTTATCACATTCAGAACAAAAGGTTTTTATTTTCTTTGTTGTTGCCAGGCTCGCTTCTCTTGATTGTTACTGCTTGATTTTCTCGTAGCAACCAGTACAGCGTCTTCGGACGTCCGAAGTAGATCCTTCTTTCTCTTCGAACTTGTGATCAGCAACTTTGCGCTTCGTTTGACCTATTAATTTTTGCCTTGGACCTGGGTTGAGCTTCTCAAATGGTATGCCAAGCAGTAAAGATCTCACAAGACTTTCACGAAACTTCAGGATGGTCATATCACTTGTTGAATAGTGTTCCTTGTATACCAGATATCTATTCACTACAGCCGTCCCAAAAATCAATTCAAACGCTACGTTTCGGTACCATTTTATAGATTGTCTCAGGCACGTATGATATGCAGATAGTTGATCAGATAAATCAATACCTTGTCTTTCTCTGTTATAATCTATTACAATTTGTGGCTTCATAATTAGCCCATTTTCAAAATTTGTTTTTCCAGTGTTTACTATAGCTGCTGAATGCGACGGTTTTGCAGATATCATCAAAACATCTTTTTTGTCTTTCAGTAAATCTAAAAGTGATTTCAATTTGACTAATCTATTTTGGTTGGAGTAATACTTATGGTTGTCTGAAAAATGCCGAAATTTGAGGAGTAATTCAAACCTATCTCTTGCCATTGCATTTTGAACGATTTTGGATCTATATACTTGGCTACTACTTCAGTAGTATTCTAATTCTGACATTTGTAGCAATCCCATTTCGATAATGATTCCAAAAAATTTGAGCATCTCTACATCATTAATTGGTTTCCATTGACGACTCTTTGATTATCGGCTAATATCATGCGTTTGCAAGTATTGTTCTGCATATCGATTAGTTTCGCGAACCATAAGGTCAATGATTTCGTCCGTGATGAAATGACGATAGCAATCGATGGAAAGAATTGTATTATCTCCTGATGCAGAAGTTACCTCTTGAACGAGTCCATAATCTTCCATGAATTCTGCATCAGATTCTGATTGAATTTCATTCCAATCTTGCGAATCCACTTCGTGACCAGTAGTTTCTTCATCAGAATTTCCTGATTCCAGGTCCATCCTAATGAAATCGTCATCCAAAGAGCTCACGTCACTGAATGAGCTAGTACTTTCTTCTGTTTCAGATGCTTCGAACGACATGTGAATAATTACAATATTGTGGATAGTTTTATACGCACAACAAAAGGATCGAGAGAGCAGAACAACGAGGGAAAATCTGGACATTTCCTTCTCTTATGTTACGTATATCACAGATAAGATAAAAAAAATAAGAAAGTGGTGTAAGGGATTTTTCCTTTAAGGATAAAGCATGACTCATTATGTGGTGATACAAAGAAGGAACAACGACTAGTTGGTAGAAAAGAATGAAAAGGGTATTAAATGTATTTATTATATGCAAATTCGTGATACAAATCAATATTTTGATAGAATTTTCAAAGAAAACTGAATCGCGTTGAGTGTGTTAAGATTTTCATTGTTGATATCAGATATTCTCGAATACTTTAAGGTGCTGCTTCCAGATTGTTTAAAAAATTTACGCACATACAAGGCGTAGCAAACAGAAAAAGTAAGAGATATATAAAAGAAATTCTATGAGCATTAAAAGTGTATATAAGAATTTTTAAAAGTCAAAGTGTAGACCTTCTCTTCTATACTACAAAATTTTTCCGATAACAAAACAAATTTTGCTGGAAAGAACGAAAGCTTTCTCATTGTGAAAGGTATGAACCATCGTGTCACTAGCTACTTCGCCATATCTAAGCTAGTATGAGCTCAAACTAACCCTCGAAAAGTTATACATACTCGCTCCAGATAGTTACTAAAAAGTTATGGAAGTCATCTCCAGATAACGTCTAAAAAGCTACAGATACTACTTCAAGGTTCTAGGACAATTCGTCGTGGGTCAGGGTGAGGATGAGAGGTAAATTGAAACTCACCAAACCTAAACAGTTTGGGTATGATGCATGTCTAATTGGAATACATATTTCAAATTATTACAAACGTAAATGTAAACAATGATTTTTCGTGACATTGTGCAATATTACACGTGTTCTTCGGCAGCATGTTTTATAGTTTTTATTAGAGAAAGAAGAAAAAAAGATGCATAAAAAGTGTTATTATTTTGCTTTTATAAAACTGAAAAAAAAACAAGTAAAAACACATTTCTTTTCTTTCGTAAAGCAGGCCAGAAAGAAGTAGGCAAAGATAACGGAGACGTTACAGCTATTACACATTATTTATCAAACGATTATATATTACCGGTATAATCAAAAAGATACAGCTTCTTCTAGTTAATTAATATTATTTTAATACGTTTTGGTAATTATCGTTACAAAATGGCTATGAAATTTAGTGATACATTTGGAAGTGAGTCTCGATTCTCTGATGTTAAATGTGGACTTCAACGAAGACGACTCCCACCTATACAAGGATTCGAAGAAAAACCACTAGTTTCTCTAGAAGAAGCTGTGAAACCACTTGAATCAATCGTACCACAAGTTCAACAAATGGTTTGGACAGTTAAAGGTAGTTGCAGTCAACCCAAAGATGGGTTGTCAGAAGATGAATCAGCGTCCATTATGCTGTATACATTAGAATGGACACCTTCAAATAATTCATTTTATTTTATTTTGAATGCAACTCTTCGTTCTGAGGATCGACGAAAGTTAGTACCTTGGTTTTTATACCTTCGACTTGTTATATTTGCTCTTTCAAAACTTCCATCAAGTTCACCTCGCGTTATTTATCGTGGAATTCAATTAGATTTAAGTGAAGAATATTCTATAGGCAATGAATATGTTTGGTGGCCTTTTTCATCTTGCACATTAGATATAGGAGTTCTTGAAACTCATATTGGTCAAACTGGAAATAGAACCATCTTTAACATACAATGTCGTTCAACGATAGATATCAGTAGACATTCATATTATCAAACAGAAAAAGAATACTTACTTTATCCTGCTCGACAGTTCAAAGTTACTTCAAAATTGAATGCAGGAAATGGTCTTCATATTATTGATCTGGAAGAAACTGAGCCTCCTTTTCCTTTCTTTCGAATGCCATCAGCAAAAAATCAAATTGATCAAATTATCAATATTCTTCTTATTGGTGAAAAAGGCGTTGGTAAATCAACTTTCATTAATGCTTTTGTTAATTATCTTAGATTTAAAACAATTGAACAAGTTCAATTTGATCAACCTATTGTACTAAAACCTCTCTCTTTTATAATGACGATTAACGATACTTTTGAAATGCATACAGTCAAATTTGGTAATTTTGACCATCTTCATCAGCCAATAACAGAACAGTGTCAAACCTATACATTTGATCTTAAACGTAACGGTGGAAAAAAATTGCGCTTTATCGATACACCTAGTTTTGAAAACACAGATGATTCTAATGAGAATTATTCTAACAAGATAAAACGTATTTTGGAATATGTGAATAATTTAACACATTTAAATGCGGTATGTTTTCTTCTTAAACCAGATGCCTTACAATTGCTGAATAGTTTTAAATCGTGTTTTGATCAATTATTGAAACGTTTGGGTTCAAATGCTCGTAAAAATATTATTTTCTGTTTCACTAATGCTCTAATAACCTTTTCTACGCCAGGAAGTACGGCTAGTTTACTTAGAGAAATGTTCATGGCACTTTCGATGGATATGCCATTTTCAAGAGAGAATACGTTCTTTTTTGAAAATGAATCGTTTCGATATTTAATTGCAACACAAAACGGAATTCAATTTAGTCACGAAGATACAAGAGAATATACGACGAGTTGGACAGAATCCGTCACTGAATCACGTCGACTTCTTGATTATATTTGTACTAAACTAATTCGAATTCCTATTGTTAAAAAATAATAGAACAATAAACATAAATCATGTTTTTTTTATATATCATTAATTTATCAGAGAATCGAATTGGTGAATTTTCAGTGCGAGAACGTGCATTATAAAAACACACCGTGAAGCCCTTGGCGTGGGTAACACCGTGACTGCAAGTGTACCCACCGGCACCCTGACCCACCCTCAAGATATATAAATGATCAGATTTCGAATAACATTGACATTTATGATCTAATTTTGAGATCACGACTTTCCAATAGCTCGAGGACTCGGTGTTAATTCTTTTCCACTAGCAATTTCTCATCACTCATACTACCTCAAAATATCAAAAAATTACATTTTTGATCAACAAAAAAAAACAATTTTTGTTGTACATTCCTAACTAACAAAATGGTTTTCTTGTTTGAAATATTGTATCTTGAGCATAAATAATGAAGATAACATGCTAATCAATTGATCTATACAATAGAGCACCCAGTCAAACATAAAAGTCTGAAAAACGCATGTAAATGCAGTATTATCGTTACGTGTACACGCATGCATCATTATGATATAGCATGCGTGTAGACGCGTCACACAGTTTACTATATTCGCGAGTGCATGCATGGAAATTTGTGCATCTACATGCTTTCTATTTTCCATTGCGAGGTCACGCATGGCAATATTATAGTGATCCAAAAATGAAGTACATGTTATGAACATGCATGAACACGCATAAGTTTTTTTCCAGAGATAAGATTCGAACATACTTACTTTATTTTATAAGACGATCTGTTGTACCATTCGACCATTTACTTACATTAGAAGATATAATCAAAATTGAGTTTATAATGATCATCCGATAACTACTATATATACATGTGTATAAAATCTAACTAAGGGGAAAAAATCGATTTTTTTATGATTAGAATTAATCGTAAATCAAAAAAATCAGTTTAATCAGAAAATAATTAATTTAACCAAAAATATCAGAAAAATAAAAAGTATCTCATCAAATTTTTAGTCTCTGCTGTTCAAAACATCAATTCACGAATAAAACACCTAAAATCAAATATTTTTAATTTTTTTGATTTTTAAAATTTGAAATCAATTGACTTCAAATTTAGAAAAATGAGTTTAACCACTATAATTAATCAATCAAAAAAGCCTGATTTTATTTCTTTCACACTTCACTCTAACAGTAATAAAGAATTTTAAAGATTACAAAAGTTTTTTAAGTAAACATAATATAGCAATAAGAAATTCGTGCCAACTTTTATGGAAAATAGATAGATACGCTTCGATAAAAAACCAAATTCTTGCAAGAAGGGGCATGTGGAGTATAAAGTAAGAAAACTTCGCATGTCAACGCAGAATCGATTCAGTATTAGCTGTCATAAATACACTTCTTTTGCGTTAACATACAGGATTTAAAGAATGTTTCTGTATTTTACAAGTACACGCAGATAACGTTTTAGTATTTTCATGCAAGACATATGTTTTATATGAACATGCGAGAGAAGCGCATGCAAGTATCTGCATGAGTAGATTTCATGCACAATCTCGCATATTTTATTAAAAAACTTCAAAATTTGTGCTTCCGTGCATGTACTTACAAAACGCAACTCCACGCATGTATTTATGTTTTGTATTTACATGCAAAAATTAAAAATATTTCATATAACTTGCATGATAATGCATGGTCTATGGTGATTTAAAAAATATTTTGCATGTCGATGCAGGTTTTACGAAATTTTTTGCAGGTACACGCGTTTCTCCGACTCTCACGTTTGACTGGGCATGATATCAATATTTTAAATTTATATTTTTAGAGTTCAAAATATGAAAATCTATTATGGTGATGTTTTATGAGGAGACATTCCTACCTATCGATTCGCTTCTGAGCCGAGACTTTGCTCAACTTGCAGACTTTATTGAATTATGACAGTTATAAAAATTGATGTCCTCAGCTTGTTTCTGAAACGATCGAACAATTTTTCTATTACGAGCTAGTATTTTTTTTCCATATGTAGTGCTATTCAAGTGATAAATAATGTGAAAATTTAAGCCAAAATGATGTTGGAAAAATCAATTATTTTAAATGTTTACATGGTTTTCAGACTTGTCACCTTTCGTTGTTTGATAAGCAGATATTAACTTACAAAAAACAGAAAGCCTATTTTTGATACTGAAGTATCTTTCAATCTTTGACCTAATATGGTGATGAGAAAATTTGACAATCATTTTCAATATTTATTATACAAAATCAAGATTTATATTTATGTGTACTACAGTGTTCAATTCAATGTCATTTTCTATTTCGGTCTTAGGATTTATAGTATTTTCAAAAAACTTCTCGAATTTATTCCTGTCGAGAAACTTGTGAGAGTCGGAAAAGAAGTTTAGGCCAATCAATATCAATATAGGTCGGTATTGACATTGTCCGAATAAATCCAGTCTGGATAGAATTGGTTCCTAAGGATTTATTTTAGAACATGTTTAATATTGAGAATTGATCTTGCTTGGTACAGAATATATTTGTTCGAGAATTAATTCATATTACGTAGCTGAGCGCAGTTAAATGCAACGAAGCTATGCATATCTCAAATAGATCCTCCAGGAGAAATATAGTCCATTAGGAGGTTATTTGATATTTTGGAGTTTTTGTCAGAAGTTCTGCTATAATAAAACATTGAGGAATATGTCCGCAGATACAAGATTAACCCAGCAACCACTCTACTTAATTTTATACTGGGATTTATTTTCGTATAACCTTTATAAGACATCTTGATTTCACGATATGAAGGATAACAAAAAAACCGAATTTATTAAAAAAATCCTAATAAATCCCAAAAAAATTTCTTCTCTCAACTACTGGAAGCTCTTTGATTTGACATCTCAATAAAAAAAGAAAATGTTTATGTTTCTGATATATATATAGATAGTTATTTAAAGTAAAAGATTCTTTTTTAAATACATGAGAATTAAAGATTCTAGATAATAAATCAAATATCACCAAACTGAGATAAACATCTTGAGAAAACTCCGATAATTCGGCAGAATTTCAACACTTGAAAATTCAAAGATTATTTAACATACAAAAAAGAATAATGAGAATTTTCCAACTTATTTACAATATTAGCTATAGTTTCAATATGAATTTAAATTATCTTCTTATAAGAAAAGATTAATAAGAAGAGACATGATGTTGCAAAGATTCGATCATTATCAATGTAAGATATTGCGACCAGTGGAGGAGCTCAGCTCCCTCTAGAAATTTTTTCGGACATCGCCTCTATTTACGACATCTATTTATTCTTAAAAACAAGTTGGAGACGATTATATGTGTAATATGGAGTCGTTTATCATTTGTCCCGTTGATAAATATAAAGTAATGATAACGTCATTACATACTTTATTCATATGAATCACACATGCATATAGAAAATACTTCAAAAATTACTCATAAAAAACAGACAAATATTAATATTTAAATTAATTCCATTTTCTCAATTGATATATTTTGAAAAAATAAGTCATATTTTTAATATTGAACGATTTGAGATGATATGTTCATTGATTTAAATATTCTCTTGTTAGTCATTTTTATTTTTATCTAGCAAATTTTTCATTTGATATATTCATAACAAATAATTATTATCCTTGAAAATATTCTTTTTACATTAAATATAACCGTATGAAAACAAAAATAAGATGCTTAACAACATGTGCAAAAAAACACATGCAAACTTGACTTTTTTTATAGTTTTCATTTTTTTTTACTTATAATGAAATATTATTTTTAATGTATTGATGCAAAAGAACAAAACAAAGTTTTACAGGTATTACACAACAAACGAAATGCATATTTTTATTTGGACTTTCGACTAGTTCTATAGTTTATTTGAGTTTAACAAGAATATTTTTACTTTTACAAAAACAAAAGTACCTTAAAAGAACAGTTAATAAAATATATATTTTGCATTTTAGTTTAATTCAATAAAAATGTCTTATGAAAATGATAGTTTACGTCCATATCCAATAGATCCATTTCAAGATAAAATTGTTTATAAAATAGTTTTTGCTAAAAGAGATCTTATTCCACGAATAACATCATGTATTTTTTATATATTAACATTTCCATTTATGATAATTAGTAAATTATTAAATAAAAAATCAATTATTGAAAATGGTGAAGAAAAATCTTCAAATGAAATTGATCCATTTTATGTATGTACACGAACTAATGCAATGGATTCAAAATATTTTTATGCTGTACGAAATGGTAGAATTTGGTTTAAACCAATTGGTGCACATTCAAATGCATCATGGAAATTATTTGGTGGAAATGGTTTTATTGATAATAGTAAAATTCCATTAATATCATTAAGTGCTGATGGTGATAATATATTAGCTGTTGATGAAAATAATATAATTCATTATGCTAAAAGTAATCAAGTTATTTGTCAAATATCATTTGATTGTCCTCAATGGAAAATAATTGAATCAAGAGTTAAATGGACTGAAAAATGGTTTAATATGGATGGTATATCTTTAATTGTTAATCTATTTAAAAATCCAATATTAAAATCAATTAAAAATTTTCGAAGTATTGCTATGTCTCATAAAGGACATGATACAATGTATTATATTGATATGAAAGGAAAAAAACATCCTGATCCATATGTTGGTGTAACAACAATTTATATATTAAATGAAGATGGTACAAGAATTTTTTTTGCTGATCCATGGTTACAAAATAAATTTGAAAATGAAATAACAACACCAGAAGAAGGACAATTTAAAGCTGAAACATTATCAGCAAGTGCATCAACTATATTTCTTATTCAAAGAGCACGAAATGAATATGGAAATGAAATTCATTCAATGTATACACGTTTTGCAGATTTTGATTCAATTGGATCAAATCCAGCACTTAAAGCAACATATAATCCATTAAATAATATTCCACTTATAAGATTTATTCCAGCTGAAGATTGGATTCATCAACCTTCAATAATTTTACAAGAAAAAGCTCGTTTAACAAAAAATATTTCAATACTTCAAACTGGATGGGGACAAATTAGTCGACAATTAAGAGTTCAAGGACAAAATCAATATGGACAAAATGGATTTTATTTTAAAAATATTTATGATAAACAATGGAATTTTGAAGTAATAGATAATATTAATATATCTGAAGATGAATTTTTATCAGAATTAATACCTCATACTGGTTTTGAACAAGGAACAAAAATAATTGAAGATTATGAAAATGGTCATTTAGAATCAAAATTTATTTCTCCACCAAAAAATATTTTATTAGAAAAATTTTCTAGACAAGGTCTTAATGAAAGAGGTTTACATACAAAATTAATTTTAATATTAAACAATGATTTTAAATTATCTATACCATTATATGCTAGAAGAGGTTGGAAAAGTTTATTAGGAATATCTGAAAAAAATATTTGGAAATTAGTTATTCCATTAGAATATTTTGGACAAGATGATCTTTCTCTTAAAGAATTTTTACATCAAGTTTTTGATAATAAATCAAGACATTCAGTTAATGTTTATGAAGGAAAAGATGAAATATCAATTACAAATGTTTTTTTTACTCGTTCAAAATTTAAATTTATTTTTAAAAATAAATCTCAATGATTTTAATTTAAAATTTTAATAAACACAAATAGAATGCATTTTAACGCACACTTGTATCAAAAATAGCATGATTTGATAAAGAACCTAATTGTGTAGATGAAACATACAAGTACAGTACAAGATTAATTTTCAATAAGATTATTATAAACAAATAATGAAAATATCTCTGATATATTAATTTGTAATGGCATAGCCAGATAAAAACTACAGAAAAGATAATGATTCTTCAAGAATTTTTTCATCAGATCTAATTAATTCTTCATCTTTCTTGTATGATCATGAAATAGTTCCATCATCATCTGAAACAGATTTATCACTATCATGTACAAAAGTTTAATTTGTAAAATTTGATTCATAAGATTCATTTGTTTTACTCGAAGTAACGTTCAATCGAAAATTTTTCGTACAAAATATTTGTTTACTTTTGACTAGCTAGAAAATATAACGAACGAGTCAAAAGTTAGGAGTTAGAATTAGAATTTTGTGCTCTTTTCAAATAAAGATTTAGAAATTTTGTTCCAGAATAGTGAAACAATCTCTGAAAAGTTCAAAAAATTAGTTTGGATAGAGGATTTTCCCACACACTTTTGTATTTTCACTATTACAGTTCGAAACAAAAAGTTGGAGTCTTTATTTATATATAATCTTGTAGATCAGAAGCTGCTCTACAAAATTTACTATTTCAGATTTTCTTATTTTTCGACAAAGCATCTCAAGTTTTCTTTTTCCTCAACACTTATTTTTGAAAAAAACGGCTTTTTGACCAAAGCTGTTTCATTTGGAAACGAAGCTTAGTTCAATATCACACTGTGTAGAGAAGTGTTTCTCTAGAAAACGATCGATTTGAACAATTTATAGCATGTTCGAAAACGAACTTATACGATGGACAAAACCGTTTTGCTTCAACATTAAAAAGAAGGAGTAATAAATTTACAGATTTTTTAAAAAGATCTCCACTGTTCTTGGATAAAAATAGATACGATATTTCTAAGCCCATATTCAAAGCGACCACAAAATTTTAGTCGTTACCTATAGCTCTTGACTCGTCCGAAATACTTTCAAGCTGGTCAAAAGTAACCAAACATTTGCCCAAAAACTTTTTGATCGGACGTTATATGATTTTATTTAATCGTTTAATTTAATAATTTTTCGTTTTCAAATTATTATATAAACATATTATATCATAAAATTCACTAAATAATTGATCTTTGTCTAGATCGACTATATGACGTAAAAAATCGAAAAAAATCAGAAAAAAAATTGAAAACAGTTTCAAATTCCAGAAACTCTCCTGTTTTTTTCAGAAGATCTGGTCACTCTGGTTGAGATTAAATAGAAATCGCGCTACAATAATTTCCATTGAAGGCGGCATCGTTTTCATAACAAACATTACTAAAATTAAATTGAGAATAAAGTGATGATAATGAAGATTTAATAGCACCATCGATCCAACCAGATCGATCAATATAATATGCTTCACCTACTAAAGTAATCTGATGTTTTTCAAATCGTGATGTTGGTTTCAATGCCCAACTAGTAATTTGTTTATTTGTAACATTACTATTCGATTTTTGAAAATGCCAAGCTTCATTCCAAATATGAGTAAATGTTTTTGTTGGTGATGGTATTTCAACATCAACAAATAACGTTCTTAAACCTCTTAATAATTCATCAATTAAATCTTTTTGTGATGAGCGATGAATTAATGTTGACCAAGTATCTACACATAATCCATCATCATAAACTGTTCTTGTTATATTTCGTTCTCTTTTTTGTGGATGTTGAGATAATATTTCAATAAAATTAATACAATTTTGTCTTGTCCATGCACGATCAATATTTGTATTTGATAGATTTGTTTTTTCCCACCATCGTTCAGGCCAATAATTAGTTATAATAACTACTTTAATTGGTAGAATTGATTGAAAATGTTTATTTGATTTAATATCTTGAGTAATTAAACCATTTATATTTGTTAAATCATATGGAGGTATTGATATAATTAGTTGTTTCCCATAAACTTTATAATTTGTTGTTTCAATAGAAAATATAAATTCATTATTTTGATTTTCATCTATTTGAATAACTTCTTCATTTAAATAAATTCGAGCATTGTTTAATTTTGTTGCTTTATCAATCATCCTCTTAGAAAATTGTGATAAACCTTCATATGGATAATAAATAGTGCCAAATACATTCCAATCTTGTTTCCAATATTCCATATAAGAATAAGCATCTACATCTAGAAAATCTGCTCGAAATCTATATGAATCTCTTAAGTATTCTGTTGCTTCATCACCAAGAAGGTAACGACAAAATGCAGTTAAATCCGCAAAATTATACAAATTCAATGGATTTTTGTTAGATTCATCTATTAATTTAGTCCATAATTGATCTTGAGCATTTAATCCATTTGTAGTATCAGTACAATTTAAACCAATATATGATTTTAAACACATTTCATTGAATGATGTATACAATTTTCCACGTGCTTTAATAAGAAAAGTTTGATAATCATACCGATAATAAGAAATATTTAATTCATCTGCTAGTTGTTTTACAACAGGTTGTACTTCATAAAATCTCATGCCTCCCATGGCTGCAATAGGAGTAGTAGAATAGGCTTCGGGAACATTTCCATTATCATCAATATCGTAAGTTCGTCCTCCAACATATTTTTCACGTTCAAATATACACAAATTATTCTTATGAATAGGAGCTAATCTATATGCACTATGAGATCCACCTACACCAGCACCTAAAATTACCACTGGACAATCCAACCTATATACAGAAATAAATTCTTTATATTTTTATAAACTATATTTACAAAAATAAGACAAATGAGAAAAATCAAAATATGAGTATTTGATTATTTACTAATAATCACATCGATTTTGACTTGTGCATATTCGATTTCTTTTCGAATATTATTTCTCATTATTTTCTTTCGTCACAATCAATAAAAATTTAGATTTAAAAGTACAGAAAAAGTATATAAACCTGGTTTTATTAGTGGTCGTCGTTGTCGATGTTGTATATCCTATAATCAAAGAAATGAGGGATAGAAATTACAAGACCTCACAAAACTCCTTTCCTAAAAGAGTTTTCGTATATCTTTATAGTTTGATTGAACTGTCTCAGCCTATGGATATAAACTTACACCAAAATACACAACCGTTAATTTTTTTCTATTTTTAAAATAACATTATGCAGCGTTTTTTTTCTTTATTTATTTTGTCTTTATGAATCATCCTAATTTTGCTATCTGTTTGAGTATTGGTTAATATATACGTCTTTGAATCATTGTGCCGCTAGGACATTTCCAATAGATTCACTAAACTTGCACGATAATGTAGACATACAATATCAAGTAAACTGATTCTTCGATCCTTATTTTGATGAATCAATAAGTGATCAACAAACTATACCTTGACATGCTTCAAAGTTTTCATTAACTCATTTATAAAAAAAGATTACTAAAAGGCATTTTTTCAATAATATGCGACATTAATGCATCTTTTGATATTCATTGTTCATACTCCTTTTAGGTTTCTGAATAATTTACTTTAAAAAAAAAAAATTTTTAATTTTCCAATATAAAGATTGTTGTAATGCTTGATGAAATGTATCTAGTCGAAAATTTTTAATAAAATTAAATCAAATAGTAAAGACATACAAAAAAACTTCGAGGAAAGTGGCTTTTGAGACACATGATATGACATTAATATATAAATACCTGAGAGAATTTTTAATGAGCAGATATTTAATTGAACAGGTATAGATTGATTATTTGTAAATGGTATTGTAATAGTAAATTGTTTATAAATTGAACGAATTTTTCTTTGTATTACTTTTAAAATTTGTTGCCATTGATAAATAGTTTTATATCCATCAGTTGATATTATAGAAAAATTCAAATTAAATGGAACATTTGAAAATGTTGAACCATCTTCGCATTCAATTGAATTTGTTTGTCTAGAATATTAAATTTATATAAAATAAAAGAATCTTTTGATTCACCTTTTCTTTCGTTCATTTGTTGATGATCTTGTTATAGGATTGAAATTATAAGAAATAATTGATAAAATAACTCCTTGTAAATTATATACTTGTCTAAACTGAATATAAATAAAAATTCGATTATTATTAAATTAAAAAAGAGAAAAGATAAATACTTGTTGATTTAATGTATTTATATCTCGTACTGTAAGTGATGTTATATTTGATAAATTTGTTTTATATATGACAGATATTAAAGTTTCATCTTATACGATAAACAAACACTGATATAGTTTAATAAAAAGAAAAATTACTTTGATTGAAATTAGGATGAATTGAATTATTTTCGAGATAAGTTGGAATAAGTGAAAGAATAATAACACATATACCAGTAAAAAGAATAGTAAAAGAAATACATATACCAAGTAATGGTGCAGATAGAATTTCCATTACACGTCTATAAACACATTAAATGTATACTTTCAGAGAAATTTTATGGTTCAAGTCAAATATCAGACAATAAAAACTATTAAATTACAAAAATAATTTTTTTCATAGTCAATCATTCTATATGAATTATTTTTCAGAGTGCAAAGGTTTGCAAAATTATTTCGATGAACATATTTATAACATATTATTAGTTAAATTATTTAAAACACCCCTTATATCAATAAAATATTTCAAAAGAAAAAGATTTACTTGGCCATCGATTGTGCGTCTATTTTTTCTTTTCTAGCTTGTTGTTCAAGATCAGATTCGTTATTTATCGTAATTCTATCTGAAAAAAAGAAAAACAATTAGATAACAATAAAATATAATGTGAAATATCAGCACAATCAAAAAATATTTATAGATAATTCATCAACAACTATAATAGTAATATAATAATAGAAAGATTATCATTTGTGGAAACTATATATAATCATAAAAACTAATTTTTAGTTGTCTATTAAAAATTTAAAACAATATATTTATATAAATATACAAAAAATGATCATTTTTGTATTAAAAATTATTTCAAGAATTATTCATTTTGTTAAAAAATATATGCATAATTAAAATAGGCATTAATTCGATATCAAATGAAATAATATTAAAGGTTATATATATATCATTGTATGGAAAAAAAACTAAATAATATTGAGAAATATTCGTTTTTACCTTGATCTTCACTGTATGATGGTAAAATTGATAAGATAATTAACTAATAAGTTGAGGACAAACAGTTGATTTATGATTGACATATCAACTGCATCTGCATAGTTTATTCATAAAAAGCAATATATATTTTTCTTATCATTCTAATTCGATCGTCGTAACTTGACGGTCAAAATCAATATCATATTAAATGCAATTGGTAAGATGACTGAATACGTATGCATTATTAAACATCAGTCTTATCTTACGTTTCAGGGATCAATCATGCATATACCTATATACACAAAAAAAAAGAAAGATTAGTATACTTGTCCTGCTTTCATCGGTTTAAATAATGAAGAGGCAGATAAAGTAATACGGTGGTTGATGAAGGTAAAAGATACTGATATTGTTCACTTATTTTAAAAACCATTCATGTATATCTGTATTTATATATCATTAAAAAAAGTGAACTATATGAATATAATGAAATCTTAAGTATTGAAGATTAGACTCACCGTTTCTATTTAATAATTTGAAGTTGGCATCTACTATAATGAAGGCTATGATTTAAGTGATTGGTACAATAGTTAAAGCGATCGGTAAAAAAACATGAAAATTGTCAGTATCAAAACTATTAGTAATAAACTCTAAAATGATCAGTTTATTAAACAAATAGTAATTCCTATAACGTGTTTACATATACAATTCTTCAAAAAATACGGTCAATTATATTTCGATATTTCCTAATGTGAATCCTTTCTATCTTCATGCACTATGCATTGTATGACTTCGTGAACTGATTAAATATCATCAAATGGAACATAATACTTTTACAAAGAACCATTTGAGAGACAAATGATATTTTTTCTTAATTGAACCCACTGATAACGAAGAAATCCATAATGTTTAAAGTTATCGTTGGTTTTATGACAAAAAGTATTGCATTAATCAATGATGAATCTCGTTCAGTTGATTAATTAAAGATGATATGTGAAAACAAATATTCAAAACCTTGATAAAACATGATGCACTCGAAAAATTCCATTGTCTTTGATAGAACATGTAGGTTAAAAGAACATATGTAAAACAATGAAAGAGATAAATACAAAAAATTAGAACAGAAATGATTGATTGTATACTATTCTATTTTCACATTGACCTTTCCATATGATTGACTATTGAAAAATTAAATCTACTGATTTTGTAATTTATTTTTGACATCAACTAATTAATAACTGATCGTTAATATTAATATCGATGATGTAAATCTAAGTAAATTTGTTGTTTATTTAGGTAGATAATCATGTAGAAATATTTGATCCGTGATGAGGAAAATATTGCTCGACTATTTCATGTTTTTCTTCTAGTTTTTTAAATTGACTAATATTTTCAGTAAAATTAATCTATAGTATGTATAATCTAATTGGTGACGTTCGTTGCTATTAGAATAAAGAAAAAAATATTAAAAGTATTAAAACAATTATATAGCGCTTTTTTTATTTTCTTGTATCTATCGAAATGAATTTAAGGTAGCAATGGTCAAATTAACTATTTTTCGACACAAGTTACATAATTCTTCTAAAAATATTTTGAATAGTAAATTAAAGTCAATTTGTAATTAATTATATTGTAGTTATAACTCAGATAAAATAAAATTTTGTCGAATTAGAATGAGAAAATGGTACCTAATATAAATTAAGAATGTGTAAAAGATTTCAAAAAAATAATATATCACTTGACTCGTCTATCATGATTTGAATGTTTACTTTAATGATAAACATTTTGCTTTCTTTTCAAAACATGTGCTGTGAAAAGTTCTAGAAGAAATGATAAAATAAATCTCTACTAACATGTTTTGATGATTTATTCTATAGTTAAAATAAAATGCCTAGATATTATTACTACTTTCTATATTTTTTGAGAAGTTTTGAGCCTTCTCTAGATTAGAATCATTCCACTGCCTCTACGATCTCGTAAAACTATATTTTGAAATGAACAATAAATGATTGGTCAACAAACTTTATCGATAAGTTCGATTTTTATAAAATCTCTTTTTTTTTTACTCTGAATAGAATAAATTTATTTCAGAAAATAGTTAGTCGATCATACAATCTTTGCAAAAAATTAATCAAAAAATACACATGAATTAATCAATTAGTATTTTATGACAAAAAAATTTCGAAAAACAAAATTTATAATTGTGATATTAAAAATGAATATTTTTTTGAATTACAAATAATTCAGAGTATGTTGTAAAATATAAAATTAATTTGATATTTATTCAATTACATAATGATTTTCGCTTGTCTTACAAAGATTTGTTTTTTGAAATAAATTATAAAGTCCCATTTTTTGATTTGAACCATTTGCATATGCATAACCACCACTTTGATATGCTCTTCCAGCAACTACATGATTATAATTATTATCATTAAAGCATACTTTTTGAGTAAGTGTTGTAGCTGTAACTTCATTTGATTTTTCACTTTCAACTGAATCTTTTACAGATGATACTTGATATTTATATTCAGTTCCAGAATTCAAATTTATGTCTGTATACGAAGCAAGATTAACAGTTGTCACCTTATTTCCATTACGATAAACATTGTATGTTATTCCATCTGAAACAGCATTCCATTTCAAACTAATCGAATTAGAATTTACACCAGTAAGAGTTAAACCAGTTGGGGCTTGTATAGCTGGTGGTTCACCTGTTGTTTTTGCTGTAATTTCATTTGAAGATGCACTTTCAGCTCCCGATGATGATACAGCTTTTACAGTAAATGTATATGTTGTACCAGAATTTAAATTGCTATCTGTAAAACTAGTACTGCTTATTATTCCGTCATTGACTTTTACACCATTTCTATAAAGATTATAACCGCTGGCATCTGAAACTTTCTTCCATTGAAGTGTAACAGAATTATCTGTAGTAGTACTAACTTCAAGTTGTGTTGGTGCATCAATTGGATTGAAACCACTTGTTACATGATCAATCATTTTTTTCATAGCAGACATTTGTTTACCACTTTTAACATCAAAATCAGCACCATACCATCCAATCCAATCCCAACATCCATTCATGTTTGGAACTGATGCTGAACCCATTGTCATAGTAGATACTGCTTGTGGATATATAACGATAATATTATTAGTATCAGCCCAACGATTATATCCTGTATTTTTGACGAATTTATCACCAATTTTTTGATAGCCTTGTACACAACCATGGTATGCTATATGTAACTTGCAAGTTTGTCCATCAGCACAGCTTTTTGGTACATAAGCCCATCCTGATTCATCCATACCTGAACTTTTTGGATTGGGTAAGAATTCTGCTTGACTAAATTCAATAAATTTTCCACTTAATGCTCCATTATTTCTTGGTTTCAATGGGCCATAAATATGTTCGAGTATTGCACCTGCTCCATCAAATTTACAATTACTCACATAAGGACTACTTGTAGATCCGCAAGCATTATTACCAGTACTATCAAAATCTGTTGGAAAAGTATGTGCAGCTTGTAAATCTTTTTTAAATACAACATTTGTACTCGGAATAAATTGTCCATCAGTTACATAATATTTATATAATTGATTCATTATAGATGGACCAACAGTTGAGTCTGAAGTTCCAGAAATCATATAAATTTTTTGTTTTGATAAATTTTTAATATCATCTATTTTATTGCCACTCCATGATTTTGTATTTGAAATAGATTTGGTTATAGATGGAGAATTTGTGTACATGCATGATGTATAACTTGATTGTGCTGCACAACCATATGGACCACCGGCAACAATTCCAGCACCTTTTATAGAAGATGAAAATGCTACATGCATTTGTGTAGCAAAGAATGCACCAGATGATAAACCAGAAACTGATGTTTCACTTGGATCGACATTGTATGAAGATAATTTCTAGAAAAATTTTAATATTATTAAAAACATAGGTCTAATTAATATTAGATATATTCTCACCTCAGCTGCATAACAACAGCTAACTAAAAAGAGTATTGATGATAACCACATTGTACTTCTTATCTTTATTAGTTTTTGTCAAGTAGAGATTTTGTTACACGAAAGCTTATACAGTTAAAAGGACTATCTGAAATATGTATATATTCTATATTTTGCTATGAATTCTGTTTTAAATTACTCTAATACAGTTGATTAGAGATGAGTAAAAATGAAGAAGATAAAGCACACACATTTTTTATTTCCAAACCCCATTACAATCGAAGTTGTAAAGTCACCATTCAGTAAAAATCAACGATTGTTCGTTTTTTTCTACTTACAATCTATCTCATTCTATTCTTTCCTACCTGATTATAACGGCAATACTAGTAAATGATATAGAAATTAAAATTGAATTAATTTTTTATTTTCATGCTATACACAACTATTTTAGAAGCTTTTTTTTCGTTAGAAATAACATACTTTAAAGTACATACTCGTATATTTTTTCATATCATATTTCTTTTTCTTTCAGACGAAAAAAATAAAATGAATAAAAAAGTACTAGGATTATGTTTTAATCTTCTAATAGATACTATGAAGAAATGAGATTCTTAGTAATTCACACATTATTTTTTTTTCAATTTCAATATTGTGAATCAAGCTCTTTATCAAAAGATACTTTATGAATTTCTCAATAATGATATAATTGTCTAAACTAAAATATCTTTTATTGATTTTTTTTCACTGTTTTATCATTTCACAAAGCAAAAATGAATTTTTTATAATATTTGATAAAAGATATTAAAGTTCAGATGATTATATTACTATAGAGAATCTTGTAGAACATCTTTCAATAGAGGACTTAATTCAAAACGTTGGAATGAAAAAGAAATTAATGCACAAATTACTAAGAGACTCGCTTCTTCGAAATATTTATTAGAAAAAATGAAGCATCAAGTAAATGAAATCTAGAAAAAAAAACGCAAGATTAATCTAAAATTAATAAATCATGTGAAAAACAATTTGTAAAAATTGCGTTGGAAATTGAAATCAAATAGGGTATCAGATTATATGAAAAACAATTTTTATCAAATTACATCGATTAAAATTAAGACCACGCATCTGCAATATCGATTTTATTTGATTTAAATCAATAAAAAATAGTATCGTCAAAATAAATTTCAGCTCGTACGAAACAATATATTTTGTAGTTTCTGTGCAAAAATTTGTAATGAAGGTAGAATTAATTAACGTCAATGTGAGGCAGATAATCTATTTAATAAAATAATGTTCTATCTTGATATAACATGGTTTCTAAATAGATAACGAAACAAGAAGAAAGAGACAAAACGATACGCACATAAGGAGTGTATGAAGATTAAGTTTTCGAATGCAAGCAAAGTACATACCTACTAGGCATACAGCAATCAATGATAGTCATATATGATATGACACAATAATTTATAGTATTTGTGCTCGATTCTTTATGATTGTACACCATCATTAATCATCTAGCAGATAAAAGTACAAAATATAATAGTACAAAATCGTTTCTTGGACAAATACGATCGTAAATGACATTTTTCATATTAAAGCAGATAATTTTGATAATATTGGCAGATTTATAGTTGATCATAAATTTCAATATCAGGTAAACCTAGTCAATCATCACATTTTATCTTAAGAAGCTGAAGTCCCTCAGAATCATGTTTGCCTTCAAAACGTTTGATTTCAATATTTTTGTTTGAAATCTGTCAGAAAATCACTATGAGACAAAATCTTTTGATACGTCTTGTTAGACAACATAGTACTATGTAGTCTCTTGCCAATAGTATTAACAATGACGTTGAATCTTATTATTTACGACAAAATCTAGTATCTGATCGTGCCACAATTCAGATTCCGATTGATAAGAGATTCCTTATCAATTTTTTATGATTCAATCCAATATGAGATATAATTCGAACCCTGATTCTAAATAACTGACCATATTTTTTCCCTTTTCACATCATTATTGTATTGAATTACAGAACTATCTTAAATCTATTATTTGACACGCTCTATTGATCTATACTGAATAAATCTTCATGATTTTATCTATTACAGCTAAGTAGACCATGTTCAAATATATTTACAGACTTCTTTGTTGAAATCAAAGTACAAATCACTCTTGTTTTAACTTTTCTTTTGTTAAAGTGAACTATGAATTACTTATTGAGCTGTTTCACATATCCGTCGATATATTTTACTGAAAATACTTTGATGATATGCTATATACTCTTCAACATTGGTATTATGATCTGCCACATAACGATCAATATAGATTTGATGTCAAGTTATCAAACAAAAAAATACGTTTTTGTTGATTTTTCATTGACCATTTGTTTCGTATATAAGTGAGACAATTAGTGGCGTAACCAGGGTTGGGCATGCCCGGGCACCGGATAAATTTTGAAATCTAATAATTACCATTGGAATGTTTGTTTTCTTTTTATTGTATAGACAATAACTGTGAAAAAACAGTTAATGACACCAGTAGGATAAAGTCTGGACACACTGATGAGTAAGAAATACCAGTACCTTGTTTACTTTTCGTTTCTTTATGCAGGGTGGGCCATAAATAACACGGCGATAAGAAATTAAAATATCTTCATTGCAGCTTGAGTAAATGGGCTGATTTTTTTGTCAATTCAAGAGACATGTTCAAAGTTTGTATTCATAAAGACATGCTTAGAGAGACTCTTTGTTAAGTATCAGTAGTGATCTCAACAAAAAAAATTTTACGTTTTCATGGATAAGAAAATAAAACAACATCCTTAACAAAGGATCTCTCTAGACATGTCTTTATGTATATAATGCTTGAGCATGGTCCTACCATTGATAAAAATATCAGCTCGTTTGCTTGAGTCGTAATGGAGATATTGAATTCTTTTTCGACCGCCTGACTTGTCAGGATGACCCAAAAAATCCACACAGCCGAAAAAAAATTGAATATCTTCATTTTGGCTCGAGTGAACAAGCTGATATTTTTATCAATGGTAGAGCCATGCCCAAGCTTTATATATACAAAGACATGTCTAGAGAGATCCTTTCTTAAGTACATTATTTTCTTTTCCTATCTATGAAAAAGTAAATTTTTTTGTGAAAATTATTAGTGATACTTAACAAAGGCTTTTTCTAATCGTGTCTGTATAAATTTAAAGTGCAAACATACCTCTATTTTAGGTAAAAAAATCAGCCCGTTTGGTTGAGTTATAGCGGAGATATTCAATTTTTTCTCCGGTGCGTTGGTTTTTGACTTATCTGTTCCTATCCGTGAAAAGTCAAATTTTTCTGTTGAGATCACTACTGATACTTAACAAAGAGTCTCTCTAAGCATGTCTTTATGAATACAAACTTTGAACATGTCTCTTGAATTGACAAAAAAATCAGCCCATTTACTCAAGCTGCAATGGAGATATCTTAATTTCTTATCGCCGTGTTATTTATGGCCCACCCTGTATGTAATAAAAAAGTAGATCAACCACTGAAATACAGTTAGAATTCAAGTGTATTAGGTTCAATCTTCAGTTTTTCGTCTAATGATTCCGCTTATCGTCCAAGCATCCTCAAATTCTCAACATTTTTTTGCAGATTTGTATAAATATTTTTCTAGACAAATAATCAGAATAACTTTGATATATATTATATAAACTATTGTAATATGAAATTGAACAAGCAATATTTTATCACTGTCATTTACATTCTTTATTTTTCACAAGTGTAAAATATATAAATATATTATTGAGTGTAGAAATAGATTTAAATTAGCAATATTTTTTAATGTAGCATGTCAAGAGTAATTTCTAGATTCAATGCTTTCTTTTAGTTCCTAGGTAAGTGATATAATGTTCGTGCTTTAAATCGACGACCTACCGAGGTGTCGAATCACAAAAATGATAAATTAATTGTCTATAAAAAACATAATAGCCATAATATCAAAGAACAGAAAAACAGAAATATTTAAAGCAAAAAGTTTTCAATGACCTAGAACGAAAGAGACAAACTATTGTATAAATATAGCCGATTTAATAACCAAAAGAAAATGAAAATGAATGTTATTAACAAAGTTATATCGTAGTACAAATAAAGTTTTGTGTCATGCTTATCCGTAAATATGTAAATATACAATATTTGATAATAAAATATCAGATAGAATATAAATGCAATTAAATACAAAAAGAGTAAATTATTTGTTTATCATGAGATAATAATCATTAATGTTGTTTTGATATCTAAATGCGCATGCTGTGCATTGATTGAACTAATGAAAGATGAAAAGAAAGCTTCAAGTTTCATGAAATAAACTAAAATAGTTAATATGATCAAACTTTTGAATGATCGCTGATAAATCACATACGTCTCGTTCACCAATAAAATCATTATTTTGAATTATATAAGCTAATTTACTAGAACATAATTGTGTATCGTGTTTGAGGTATCAGATGTAACTGTAAAACTATCGCTCTGTTTTTTTCTGTTATGTAGCTGTTCTAAATCATCGAAATATGTATACCATATTTAACTAATAAGCTAGCATATTATTCCTGTTTGAATATTGATTTTATGAAAGCTTTTCAGCAGACTAGTTCTCAGATTAGCATTTCTCTTAATTTTCTTGACAACAAACCAGTTTATTTCAATTGACACGCTATCATTAAGTGTGGTATTGCTTGATTCGAATCGTGCATATGTTCAATATATACTGCAGTTTAATATGTATTTTTGATTTATCTAATAGTAGATTGATATAAGGGAAATGGCGCTTTTTCCATAGGCCATGCCCATTCCTTCCCCGCAAAGTTTTTGCTTTTTTGATTATTTTTTTATTGAGATTCATGTGAGAATATAAGAACACTCAATCATTCGATGGACTATTTTTTTATTGGGGAAAAAACTATATTTTATAGGAGGATCATTTGCATGGAAAAATGGTAGAAAATATGATAGATTTGTAGGTTTCTGTTGATGAAAGGTGGTTTTCTTGTAAAATGGATATCATATTTGGAATTAGAATGAAAAACTACACTAGAAACTCTAGTTTTTATTGTAAAATCTTTTCCATGATAATTTGACCTGTAGAGAACCAGAGAGAAAACTTGATGAATAAAAGGCTGAAGAGTAGCGGGCAAATTTTATGAGAAAGATTTTAAAATAAAAGTTAGTGTTTTTAGTATAGTTTTTCATTCTGATTCCAAATATCATATCTATTTCACACGAAAACCACCTTTCAACAACAGAAACCTACAAATCCATCCTATTTTCTATCATTTTTTCATGCAAAGGACCTTCCCATAAAATATTGTTTTTCTTTCAATATTAAAAATGTCCATCGAATGATTGGGTGTTCCTATATCCTCACATGAATCTCAATAAAAAAATAATCAAAAGAACAAAAATTTTGTGGGAGGATATAAGCGCCATTTTCTTTGAGTAAGATTCTTCCCTTTAACATTTTGTTGATTAGCTATATGAAAATGAAAAAATGAAGTTTCTTTATTATTATTCGCTAAGATAGACTTTCGGAACAACTCATAAATATTTTCTTCTTGATCATCGTCAATTAATGATTGATAGATCTTGGGCAATGGTATCATTTTTGTATTCTTTATATAACGCATATCTCAATTTATAGTACATGATCTTCACGTGAAAAAGTTTGTTAAATTTTGTTCTTCTTTATTTTTCTATATCCTACATCGAGTGCACGAATTAAATATTATTTAAGTCTATCATTAGTTTTCAAACAAATTATCGACGATAATGAAGTCATTTTCAATCTTTGAATAGTGAATCGGTATAACTAGCAGAATTTTAAATTACTAGAGGGTTTGAGTATACATATTTTATTATAATAGTATATGAAGATGGCTTGCTGTCTCTTTGTTAACACACCTTTTTCACTAGGTGCCCAAAATCGAGAAACAGCTTTTTCTTTGAAAATTGCACAAAATCTAAGGAATTGCATTCTTTCCAGAAAGTGGTAGATCTCCTATGGATTCACTCGCTAATCAAAGTTGAACACATAGATAATCTGTTATTCGCGATTCTTACCCTTAATGATGGTTTATTTTCACACTAATGAACATAATTAATTCACTACAAAACACTATATGTTCACAAGAGGTACAATTAGATTAAGCAGCTAACATAGTTTATTAAAGCTCTCGGCAAATCAGAAGTTCCCATAACAGAAGACCTCTCTGAAAACTAAGTTTTTTTTTCTATAGATGATGTCTAACACTTTTTGATTTCTAGTGTTTATGTAGATGTTATTATCTAATTTCTTTGTACTAAACACGGTATTTTATCTTCATCATTTCAGCAGTATCAGCACTGAATTGGACAACTCCTAAAAAAAGCTAATAGGAAGGAACAGTTAATAACAAAAAGGTTTTCTATATTGAAACATATGTCTTGAGATTACTTACGTTGCTCCTTAGCAGCAGCGTGTTGTGAAGAAACTTATTGTCTTTTCTTCACAAAAAAAATGGTTTTAACAGTTATATGACCTAATTGACATCATGTGCATCGAAATATGTTGATCTTTCTGAAATAAGAACCTTTTGGTTAAAAACACCGTACCTATTACGTAATACTTTGCTTTTTTTGTACACTTTCGTCTAGAAACCGTGACACATTCTTACTATGAAAGACCACATTCATAATTGAAAAAATATATCTTTGAAGGTATGAAATCCGACGTGCTTTATCAAATACCTTTCTATGTCAGACAGTTTATTTCTTTTCGCATGACGATGCCAAAATACATTCGAGACAGATATCAAAGTATTAATTGTCTCTTTGAAGACAATCTACAAACTAATAAGTTTATGTTACATTTCATTTTAACTAATTCTATTTCCACGAGCCAATTCTCACATACGCAACTAACTTGAATAACTTACACAGAAGAAGGTTTTATTTTCTCTCTTCAAGTTATCGTTATTATCGGACAAAATCTTTCTTTCACTTTCCTTTTTTACTATCATACATTTCATGACATTTATCGTCCGATAAATAATCTTAGAGTTTTATTTGTGTATTGCAATATTGAAATAAAGCTCTTGTGTCATATCTTACTCGGTAATAAATTTGATGTGATCGATGATATTTTAACAATAGAGGAGAGGAAAGACTTTTGTCCAAGGGTATAATTATATAGGCAATAAATGTCACCAGTGATAGATCGTATGGCTCAGAAAAATAGTATTGTTGTAAATTGCACCATAACTATCTACGTCATTTCAAAAAACCTTTTCTAATCAATGTTTTTTTCGAATAAAAAATTTATTTACTTCCTTTCAACTACATGAGTAAGGGTAAATAGTATAAACTCGTTTGATGGTGATGTATTGAATAAAAATAGATTGAAATTAGCATTCGTCAATGAGATCACCAAACAATTCGGCATAACCTTTATATTATTTGGATGCAAATGTATATACCATGTAAAAAAAAGTGAACAAAAAGTCACTTAAATACTTTTTAAAATTTTTTTTAGCAGAAAAAATACAGAAAAAGTACTACAAAAAGAGAAAATAAATTTATTTTACTTAATCAATATTAAAAATACTGAAAAGTAGTTTTTGTTCATTTTTTTTATATGGAATACAGTTATCTTTCTAAAATTTTTTTAAATATTTTCTATTTTTTATCACCGCTATAAGATTTAATAAAAAGTAAAAAAATAGGATAAAAAATATTCGACCAAGCGGTCCGTTTTGAAGTCTGATATAGATACTCGCATAAGATAGGACTTGAAGATATATTGATGCCCATATAATATAGGAATCGATGAATTATAGATAGCCTTATAAGATAAGACATGACGACTTATGGGTGCTATAATCTGAATTACTCCATTTGGGGTAATTCCGATCATGATCACATAGCTTTCGGCATTTTCGCTTATACTCTTTCAGAGATCGTTTGATCAACGGATAGAGGAGTTTTTGTTCTATCCATGATATAAAAATCAACTCTTTGTCACGTGAAATGAAGGAGAGCGGAAAGAAAAGAAAATGAAATTTTGAATTTTTGATCATAATATTATCATATAATAGAAAAGTTATTTTGAAATGCCATCTACAGAATATTGAAACAAATTTTTCCTTTAAATGTACTCTCATCAATTGAAAAGCTCTCCATACCAATAATTCTGATCTTCAATTTCGAAGATTTGCAGTCGATAGAGAAGTCAAAACGCATATTTTAATATTTCTCTAAAAAAAATGATCATTTTCGGGAGTTAGAAAATACTACATAACAAACTTTGCATTATTTTTTTAGCGTTCATTGTACAAGAAGCTACTAATGGTCAGAACAGATGGAAAAAAAGAAACAGAACAAAAATATTTTATCATGGATTGTGTGGAGACTTCCTGCCATCTGTCTGCTTTACATCGATAGGAATAGAAAGAGGCTAATCACACACTTATTTTCAATAGCATCGAAAGTAATAGAGATATTCAAAACAAAATATCATCCATCTTCCGAGACACGGAACATATTTATGTATCTGAAGCATTTGAAATTGATCAATTGTTAATACTTCACACGTTCGGGTAAGATATCTCAGCTAATTCTTTTTTTATCTTTTTATTCTTAGATGCTCTGGAAATACATGATCTTTACACGTATTTCTTAATGAATCGTGCTATAATTCGATTGATATTTTCACATAATAACATCAATTTTGTTTCTTAATTTCGTTCATTTCGTATAGTATACTTCGAATCATTGAAAAAAAAAATTTGCATGTTTTGATATTAGTCATTTAACCCCTTGACGAGCGATCGATTATATATGCACCTTTTTTTTTGTTCTGTTCTTCCGTATCCCTCTCCAGCCTTTTTTTTTAAAAATCGTGCGTGAAGAGGTTAAAAGAAGCTAGACATGTTAAAAATTCTGTCACACTTCTTTTTGCTTGGAAAAAACCCACTATTACTCATAGTATAATATAATTCTGTCTCCATTACTTCTATAGCAATTAAAAATTGTTTTAGAATTGAAGGTGTCACCACATCGAACAAAGGAAATTTGATAAGCAGAAAGAGAAAAAAAATAAGTGATTGTCGTCACGCATTTTTCTCTTTCTGTATAAAAAGGTAGTGATTCAAATTCGTCGCTTATTTGAGATATTTTTGCCATCGTTGCAGCTGTATACCGAACCAAGTTAATGATTTTCTACAGCAAAATTAAAACATACACTATTTTTTAGATTTTAATGTCATCTATAAGATCCTCTAATAATGGTATCACTAGAGGATTTTCATGTGAATTTTGTGATGAACGCCTTCCAACATCAGATGATATGCGTACGCATCTGTGGAAATGTGCGAGTAAAACAGATCAATGTCCCTATTGTCGTAAATATATTTTACGAGCAATCTATGCTTATCACATAAGTCATAATTGCAGCAATCCAGATCTGTTTGAAAAAGTACAAAATAATTATAATATCAAAAAATACAATTGTATTAATTGAAATTTTTATTTTAGGAGAAACAAGCAACTTCACACATTAGTCACTTAAATAATCATGCCACTTCTATTGGTGAAAGTACGAATATATCTTCAGATCAAATACAAACAGAGAGTTCAGAAAAATTTGAATCTTTATTTAAAACTGCGACAAATTTACAGGAAACTTTAAGCGAACGTTTTTATCAATCTGAAGTAGAACATGTTACAGAAAACCTTCAGTTTAATATTGTCATCATTGGTTCACCGCGTGTCGGCAAAAGTGAACTTATTAATGCATTGTGTAATGGAAAGCATCAAGCAGGAACTAGTCGGAGTCTTGATTCATGTACAAAAGAAGTTAAATGTTATAGTTTAAATGATAGTCAACATCGAACTTTAGGTATAAAACCGTGTAAAATTAATTTTTATGATACACCTGGTATTGAATCATGGGATAATGAATCAGGAAAAGCAAGTATGATACAATTTATTGAACAAACAAATCCAGTCTGTGTAATTTATTGTGCTTCACCAGGATCATTTGCTAAATTGGAGCAATTACATTCAGTTCTTGAATATTGTAAAACAAAAGAAATATTTTGTGCACTTATTTGTACAAATATGTGGTCTGGAAGTACTCGGCATATGGTTATCAAGGAATTTGAAAAAGAACTTGCATTTTTTGGTAATAAACAAGAAAAGTTATATACACAATTGCATTCTCAAACTCCTCATACGGTTACCTTTTTTGGCACAGGTGCTCTTTGTACTATGGTGAATTCTATTGAATATTATGATCCAGATTTTTCTGATCAACGAAAACCTGTGCAAGGTATTGATGAACTCATCCATAGTATAATGGAAAGTCTTGATCAAGAAAAATTACTTGGCTGGTGCTATGCTGTACTTTATCGACGTACTTTTTGGGAAAAGATGAGTCAACAAATCAGTGGTTTTTTCACATTACGTCTCAAGAATTTGCAGGAGTTAATAACTTTATCACCTGAAAAAACTGCATCAAATTTTCTAGACTATTTAAATAATTGGATTTTTAAAAAAAAGACTTAACAAAAAAAAACAAGAATGATTTAGCATTTTTTTTCTGTTTACTTTTAGATAATATTGTTCATCAACATATGGCACAAGAATTTAATATTGCTATTTGTGGTTCAGCTCGTGTTGGAAAAAGTACACTTGTTAATGCTCTTTGTGGAAAACAAGTAGCTAGAACTAGTAATAGCTTATCTTCACATACTGATAGAATTGAAAAATATGTGATAAATAGAGAGAATATTTCAACTAATAATGCTGCAAATTCGGCTCGATATTCTATTACGATTTATGATACTCCAGGTATTGAATCATGGACTGAAGATCATGTTCGATCTTATTTTACAAAAATCATGAAAGAAAGTAATCCACTCTGTATGATTTATTGTGCATCACCTGGATCATTTGCTCGACTTGATCAATTACAATGGCTTGTTGATACTTGTATTAAATCAAATATTTTTTGTGCTTTAGTCTGTACTAATAAATATTGTGGAGGAGCTGATAGACGTACACAAGTATTACAAGATTTTCATTCACTTCTTAGTGGATATCATGGCATGACACGAAATGATGCTAATATTAAATATTATGGTGATGTTGCTCTATGTACTGCAGTGAATAGTATTGTCTATGAAGATAGAGATATGGGTGTAAGAAAAGAAATTGAAGGTATTAATGAACTCATTTTTGCTATTTTAACTTCATTAAAAAATGATAAAGTTGTTGGATGGTGTTATACTGTTGCTGATAATCAATCATTTTGGTCAACTATGGGATTAAAGCTTATTGAATTTTTTGAATTATCAAAACCGGTTGTAACAAAATTTTTTGATGAACATGGAAAAGAAATTGCAGCAAGTTTAATTCCACTTATTTTAGCCGTAATTAAACGTAAACTCTAAAGACATTTATTTAATTAATCATTCATTTTTATATTATTTTCACATTTTTTCAATATTTCATTATAAATGTATAGGGAACTAATTTTTATTAGTATTATCTCATGATTATATATTCTCTCGTTTATTTTTATTTTTTGTTTCATATTAAAACTTGGTTCTTTCTTTTATAACCATTGCAGTAATCTTCTATTTTGAAAATAAAAAAATTCATTTCTAGAAAAAAAAATTAATGGCAAATAATTTGAAACAATCAAATATTTTACTCTGTGGATCATCAAGAGTCGGTAAAAGTACTTTGATTAATGCAATTTGTCAACAAAAATTAGCTAAATCAAATGAAAGTTTAAATTCATTAACAAAACAAATCGATCAATATACATATGAATGTTCAAATGGAGAATCAATTCATAAAACTATTATATGGGATACACCTGGTATTGAATCATGGAATGAATATGATGTTCGTAATTATATGGCATCATTAATTGACCATACTCAACCTTTATGTATGATATATTGTGCTTCACCAGGTTCATTCGCTGCATTAGAACATGTTGCATGGTTAGTTGCTGAATGTTATCGAAAAAATATTTTTTGTGCTCTTGTTTGTACGAATATGTGGTCTGGAAGAAATCGACAGGAAATTATTAATGAATTTTGTAGATTATTAAGTAGTGTTCATCCAAATATTCAGACAATTAAAGAAGATAATGTGATTTATTATGATAAAATTGCACTCGTAACAATGGTAAATAGTCAAGAATATACTGATCAAGATTTTGGTGTTACAAAGCCTCCATCTGGCGTTGAAGAATTAATTTTTGGTATCGCTAAATCATTAAATCGAGATCTTATGTTTGCATGGTTTCGTACAGTTTCTCAAAATTCATCTTTTTGGACAAAAATGGCATCGAAATTGAGTAATCTATTTCATATTCCAACTGCAACTTTCAATTCACTATATGAACAAGCGACTAATTTTATTGACTCACTTTTTGATATGTATGATTTTTCAACTGACTGTAACATGACAAATACTTATGAAAACACATTATTTACAACACAGGATACAGTTACTTCTTATTTAGAAATTTATATATAGATGATGATGCATCTGTTATTCTTTATATTTTAGGAAAAATCTTTGTTTCATGATGCCGAGATGATTAATATGCCTGAGCCGATGTGTGACAAGCAATTAACATTCACCTTTAAATCAGAAGGTTAAAAATTAAAATTATTAAACGCTTGTTCTATTCGTTTATGTTTAGATATAGCACTAACAAGTGAACTCACTAAAATTTTGTCCAAATTCGGTGCAAAACGTTGCCAAACTAAGACGAAAATAGAAGATGAACAATCCTCCATAGTAATTGCTGAGTAAGCAAACAATTTCTACTCGTGAAGGAAACGTATTTCAACTGTCTCGTTGGCTTTGATATAATATTATATTTTTCAACATTCAAAAAAAATTTTAATATTTTTAATCTTTTATATCTTATATTAGATTTGAAAGTGCTGAACATATGGAGACAATATATGATATATGGCAAATAGCAACTACTACCCAAGCGAACTGTGCTATGGTGGATAAACAATGTACCAACTCTCAGATATGAATTTTCTAGATAATATACTTTAGTTTTTAATGGAAAATCTTTTGAAATTGAAATAAAAGAAATTGTTCCTATTCGAATTACTCTCTAATCTATACATAGGATTATATTAAAAGCAATTGCGATTTTGTATTATTTTTTATTTAAGTATATCAAAAAGATTCCAAATTTTTTGACGTACAGTGTTCGTATCACCGTTGAAATTGTTAGTAAAAATCGAAACGATGTACTTATTAACATATCAACATAGGAATATGCATTTCAACTATAACCACTCTTCATACGAATTCAATCAATGATAGATAATACATACTGAAATGTAAAGAACCAAGATGCTTGCTGTACATCGAGTAGAACATGTACTAAAGGCCATGTTGTAGTTCAAGTTTCAGATGATAAACTTGATGCATCGATAGTGGCTATCACTGTTTGTTCAATCCCATACCTGTTTTAACGATATGTTGGTTGAATACTATTAAAACTGGTATTAATCGAATGTTCAATGATTTTAATAATTATTTTACCATACAGATGGATGTTAGCCTACTCGAACCAATAAAGAATATTACTTGACGGTGATGAATGATGAACATCAAGTGTGATTCGATCTGATGCTGCATTGATAGACATTTCTTTCTTATGTATAATCAAGATGGATATAACGCTATACCAAAGTATCTTTTGGCAATTAAAATTCATTCGTAATGTAGAAACCTGAATTTGGTACAGCATAACTAATAGAAAATTTTTTGCCTAAGTCAGTTGCTAATGAACCGCGTAAATAACCGTAACTACCATCCAGAACAATACTAATACGATTATCAATAGCATTTTCGGATGGATGAATAATATGAAATTGATTTTCACGCCAATTCAATATACCATTACTTGTTCCATAATAATTTCTATTATAACGAAATAGAAGAAAACAAACTAATAATAGTTTGTAATAGTGGCGAACCCAATATCTCCCTATATATCTGTTTGTTATTCGACCATCTACTTAAATCGACAACAATTCCTCGACATCGTTTGGTATTTTTTTGTTTGATTAATACTAACCATCGTTTCATGATTGTATTACCATTTATTTCATTCCATCTTGGACTTCCGAGTGTAGTACGAATATACTATGAGAATTGTATCTATCGCACCTCTTTAAACCTATGTAATCTAAGAGCACAATTAAGGATAAACATGATTATTATATCATTTTGTAGAATATGAGAAGCTACGTCGATGTACGCTACTATAACCCCTGAGACTATGTGGTTCTCAGAAAAATTTATTTGCAATGAACGAAAGACAAAATAAATTAATGGAAATATGCAGAATTTCACACTCTATCTTTCTATCGTATTGAAAGTAAAATCTGTGAGGTGGCAGATTTGTGAGCTTATCCGGTGGTATCCTTTCAATTGGAAGAAGACAGGATGGAGTCAAAAATAATAGCATAATTGCATAGGCGGCGGAGCGTCTTCAATCTAGATGAGGCTCAGAGTATTTTCTTCTTTTCATCCGTCTAACTTTGACAGTCAAACTTTCATTCGGGTTGCAGCATGAAAAAATGCTCGTTTATTAAATTCAATAAATCGAACGGATCAAAGAATAAAAATGGATGTGATTAAAAAGAGTCGAAGGATCGTTTTCTTTGTTCGTTTCTTGACGCAAACAGAGAACAAATACTGTTCAAGCCGATAGAATCCATCTTCTCTTTATAAATATGAGTTAGATATGCACTATTCAAACGAGTCTGTGTCATTGTCGATCGGTAACATGCCTTCATGTGATTCATCAGAGAAAATGATCTCTCTACCGTAGCTGGGGTCAAAGGCTCCGTTAGATGCAGATGTAAGAGCCAATTATACTGATAAAACATTGTTTTTTCAATAGAGTGCTCGTTAATTATATCGATAATTGCCAAAATTTTTGTTATTTTCACAGTTCCCATCTGCTTGTTGTGAATTACTGTTCGACAGAAATCCGAAAACATAGGACATTCATGCTTTAATCGTTCACGATCAATATCATCGGCAATGAAATCTTATATTTCAACAGAAGTATCATTGTCGATGGTTTCATGAGAATCATTCGCGACTGCCAGCAAGAAACCTTCAACTCGGCATAATAAAGGGAAGATTGTCTGTTTGAATCGACTGTCAAATGCATCGTGTATATTATCGATTACATAGGGATATTGTCGCTTATAAAATTCGTCAAAATTTTAATAGTTTTCCGATGTCGAGATACCTTTTGTGACGAATCGAGCAGGTCGTCGACGAACACGTTTTAACTTCGGGTCATCAGTTTAATGTTTTGGTTCATTTAATAATTTCGGAGAGAAAGGTTTAAACTAATCGTCCGTCTCAATCCGAGTGAAATTGCTGATTAAGGTGTTGACAGCATAGACAGTGCATCGTCTAGATCAGTGTCAATACATTGCAAAGCGCAAGAAACTTCTTCGGTAGCTGCGAAAATAAATTTTATTATTTATCAAAACCATCACAGATGATTTATCTAAGAAATTCGAAGTTATGATAATAACTTCAGTTTGTTGTCAGTGAAGACGAAAAATTCTAGAAGTTAATTTACCTAATTTTAGATCGAAATAAGTTTGAAACTTTTCCATTTGATTCAGCCATCCAGCGACTTTGATTACTGGTTCACCCTTTTCTTCAATTAACTCTTGCATGACTGATTTGATAAGCTGATAATTTAATAATAAAGAGTTCATTGACGAAATTTGAACTGTCCATCTATTGTCGTATAAAGATTTCTTATCGATATTGAAATCATTTCAGTGATTTTTGAACAAATTAAATAATATCTTTCGTGATAATGAGAGCTCGGTCAATTACAACAGAGTCTCTTGTCCAATCTCAGAGTATCAAATCGAGACAGTGAGCGTTACAATGAACGAAGTATGCATTCTTCGATTTTCGAAGAATAATGGTGGTAACACCATTGTATATTCCATTCATTGCTACAGCTCCGTCGTAAGCTTGGCCTCGACTTTTTTTGATATCTAGATGACACTCAGTAAGATCGTCTAGAATTGCTTGAGAGATCTGTTCGGCATCTTGAGATTCTAATTCATAAAGAACAAACCAGTCTTCATGTATACCAAAACACTTATCTATCCATCGAAATCGAAATGCTCAGTTGTGTTTTGCTAGATTTATCTGTTGTTTCATCGCAGATGAGAGCATAAAATCGTCTGTTAGAAATCTATATTACATGAGGACGATAATTGTTCTCATTTAAAAGTCGAAGTCTTAAATTTCACCTCGGTACACACACTTCTTAATATAATAAGGGCCATTTCCTTGGCTAATTCGTTGAAAATATCATGAGAACAATATTTTCGTTCGTTCAACCAATCATCCAGTCCCGGAATATTACTGCACCTCAATTTCGTCAATCGAAGTAGATTTTCTTTGTCTTCTGTATACCATCGAAAGGGTATGTCTTGTCGTAAAAGATATTGCAATAATGAAACTTCGGCCATGAATAATCGTTGTCATTGTTCCTGTTGTTTCTTTATATCGATATTAATTTAACCTGTGATCGGCAGTCTTGATTGTTGCTGAACTGCATATACGCATTCGGAATGAAATCTGCTACTCTCATGCAAACGAAATCCACGTACAGCATTTTTCCTATGGCAGAATCCTGCAGCGAAACATGATAAATGCGAAAATAAATTAGTTTTTCGATGAAGATTGTGATTCACTACTGCTGGACAATAGAAACAGTACATTTTTTTGGTGTTTAAACTTGCGAAAAACGAAAATAGATAAACAGCGTTATCTCAAAAACAATGACATACCTTGCAGACAGTGAACCAAGTAAACGTTTTGAGCCAAGATTCTTGACCAGATCATTTGTTTTGTGTGACTGTTAATTCATACTCAGACTCGGAAGCTGGTGCACACGTTGTTGATGAGGAACAATAGACCAATCTATATCGTGGGAGATGCTCTTCTGGATGATTGTCGACTGTCGAAGATGACAACTGTTCATCTAACTGATCATTATGGACATAATATTTGTGTCACTCTGAATATCTACCTCATCCATCGTTTCGTCATTCAATGGTGATAAATCAACAATAGCTCCACTTTCTGTTTTCACTTCTTTTCTCTTTTTCATCGCGAAAAATGGATAAGCGACGGGACACTTTTCAGCCATTGAATTACTGTGGTCTTCTTGTTAGGTCTGACTTTTACTCTTCTTCTATGTTTATTGAAATTAAATGATACTTATATATATTTATAATGAAACGGGAATATTCATAGGATCGAATATCCCATTGATGGGATATAAGACATTTTTTTTCTTCATTCTGTCATATATAGATGACTTGA
>JAJEKB010020949.1:334030-350831 GCA_022393335.1 Macrotrachela quadricornifera
GAATTTTAAATTCTACTGCATTTTAATTTCTACTACAACATATATATTAATGCGTTCAAATTTTTTGATCTCATGCGGTGTCGAGGAAGTTTACATAATTGAAAAGAGCATAGGTAACTGAGTGTTTCACGAAATTGTCGCAAGTTGGATAAGCTCAAATGCTCAGCAAAGCGTTTTAAAACGAGATTTTGCAAAAAGAAGTACAACAATATTTTATTTTTATTCCTCAGATGATATGTGGCGTTTCTAACTCAAACATCCTATTCATTATTTATGTTCCTTTTCCTATACGAATGCATACGTAAACAATAAAGTTGAAGTGAAATAGAGTTTTTTTAATTTTTGGTTGATTATAGGATTGATAAATCTAACCTCTTGACTGTTGTCAGAAGCTTAATCTTGAAAATGACTGTATGTTTGTTCCCAGGGATAACTGTTGTTTGGATCATCGTTTTCTCTGATAGTGCACAAGCAAAAGATAATGTTATTCATACCGATCAAAGGTTTTCAAAGATCTTCTAAAATTTGTCCTGAACAGCCTTATCTTTTATCATTATCATAATTGAGAAAATGATGATTCATACAACGGTTTCTCTTTATTCTCTCTCTCTCGTACTCTCTACTGTTAACCGACAACATTGAGTTGTTCCAGGCGAATTATAGAGAGTCTTTGAATTTCAAAGTAAGAAATCAGTAGTATAAAGAGAAATGGAAAAATTAGTCAAGAAGAAAAAGAAGCAAATAAAAAAATCATAATCAATTGCAATGTCATAACGAAGATCACTAAGGCAGATAGAAGATGCATTACTTCAGCTCAGTTACTATGGCTGAGAAACAGTTGTCTAAATGGTAAAGGAATTTGTACAGTAACGAAACTCAACGAATTGTATCGATCCACACTACTTTTACGACTTAAATAAAACGATTATATTTTCGAAAATAATTCTTAAAGGCTTATTTAATGAACTTGTGTATAAAGAATATAGTTTTTTTTTAGAAGACTTTAGTCAAAAATTATTTCATCTGAAGAAAAGTTACTATAATTTGTAGAGTTTATGAGTTATTATTTAAAATATGTTTCTGAATTTACTGGCATCTTCGTAAACTGCAGAGAATACTAATTTTCAACGAGAAAAGACTTTTTGCTCTAAGAGAGATTAATATTATAATATGGATGAGTATAATAAATATCGTTGTAACTAAATATATCATCAATTTGAAATATTTTCACAATAATTTATAACAAGCTCTACAAATTACAACTAGTTTAAAATAAAAAGAAATATATATAAACTTTCTTAAAATTAATATGAATAAATCTTGAAGACATTAAGAGTGAAAATTAAAAAATTCGTGTTCTCATCTTAGATTAGATTAAACTTAAAAAATTCTTAAAACTAAATTGAAGAGCTAAAATGTCGGTTTTAGAGATATAACTATTCGTTTTTCCTATATTTCAGACATTTTGGTTGTAATAGTTAAAAACTCAATCTCAGATGACCAGTATTCAACATAAAGTTAAACATTTATCAATTATTCAATCCTATTTTGAAACTCTTATGTTTTATACAGTTTGATATCTGTTAATCTTTATACTTTTCTATCGTTCGAAGCATAGATTTTTAGTTTCTTGTCTCAATGTACTATTTAAAAAAAAAACAACTATACTATTTGCAATATAGAACGGATAGAATGACTGAGTTAGAAATCATTTTTCTAATTGTTGTTATTCTCTAACCTTCTTCAGTAGTCATTGTTTGTTTGGTTGTTGTTTTAACAATTGTAGATGAATATAAAGTTGTCAATCCATGATTTTTTTTTCCATATAACATTTGAATGCTAGCTTGATCCTAAAATATCATTGAAATATGAATCATTAACATTACCTTTCTAATTGAAATCTTAATATTTCATGATTTTCATCTGTAATCTTATCTATATGAAAAAGACAGAAGTAGTCTAATCATAAATGAAATAAAATTGGAAGGACATCAGAGCGCTTTGTCTTTTTATAAGGAATAAAAATTCTCCAATCTTTGAGTTAAGTGACTTTTGCACCTCCCTGTATATCTTTGTTATTTCCATTCGTCTATCGACATGCATTATCACAAACAATATCATATAGATACAATTGATGGTACATTATTGAAATTTTGAATAGTTTTCGAACAAATAATTACTCATGCTTTTAAGACTCACAATACTCTACATCTTAAAATTATCAACTTATACAAAGATAAATTTGGTAGGTTTTCAAAATTTATTTGCATTAGCATCTAAATCGATGTCGTTTTTTTAATGTTTTTTTCAACTAAAGTTAGATCTTTTGCTAAAGGCTGGTAGATTTATGTCAAAAATCATGATTTCTACATATTCAAAATTAACCTCCCTCTATATACTGACTATTCTGTGTGCTTTATTTTCCTGTTCTGAAAATTTACAATAATCGATTCAAAATATCTAAAAAATTGAATGATAATTTTGACTTTTATCTATTGTTGTGTTCATCAATTCGTGACATTTTCATCTTTTATGGTTTTTATTTTTAAAGTTTTTAACTTTTCGTCACCCAGAATTTTCAGATCATAGAATAAAAATGTTTGATTAGTTCAGAAATAAGACAAATGGAATATCCTAATAGCAGAATAATCGACTATGAAATGAAATCGAGTCGAGACATACTCGAAACGTTTTCAAATAGATAAAATCGTTACACTTACAATTTTATGTATTCTCGCAAGATTTTTGTATATGTTTAAAGTGTATGAAATAAGAAAGAAGAAAAAGAAATATTCAACTAACTTTTTTAGGTAACATATCTTTTGGCATAATCAATTGATATAATGGAAACATAATTGAATCTTTATCAAATGTATGATCCAGACCAAGACTATGTCCAATTTCATGCGAAGCAACTAAACGCAAGTTAATACCCATTTTATCATACCTATGTATTTCAAAAGATGATTATTCGAAAAAAATGAGAATGCTCACTTACGTATGAGACCATTTTTCAGTTGAATCAAAATGAATATGTCCACGATTGCCATACCAGGGAAGAAAAGCATGAGCTAAAACTCCATTACGACCATCAAATGGATAGTCATCTTCATGATCACCATTAGCAAAACTCAAATTAAAATCAGCCTTTTCATCTTCAGTCGCTTCACGAAAAGTTAATTTAGTATGATTAGCCCAGTCATTGAATGCTTCTTGAATCTGTTGACGAGTTTTAGTTGAATCATAGAAGAAATGATCATGATCCAATTTCCATTTGAGTATACGATTATTTGGCCTTCAAAATAAACTCTTTTAGAACAATAAGGAAAAGTTCATATATATATATATATATTTGGCTTTCATATGTCCTTTAAATAGATGTTTTGATCCATACTATCTAATCGTAGTGTATTTTATAACAGGATGAATTTGAAAAAAATTTTATTCATCAGAAATGATAATAATTGTTCTATAGCTATACAGAAAGGAACAGTAAATTTGATAAATTTTTGAAATATATTAACACTTGACAATACATCGTTATTTATTCCTATCCATTATGACAAAACTTTTAATTGGTATGAATCTAGAATCGAATATTACTGTCAAGATATAGTCCGAATAAATCAAAATTTTTATGTTTATTTAAGATGGTTGCAATAAAATGGAAGAATATGTTTGACGAAGTGATACATAGTTCCTATTTATATGTCCTAGGAATCATCATATAATAAGCTAACTATCTATACTTTTCTAATTAGCATAAATCAAAGAGATGATCAAGAAAAATCTTACCAAAGCTTGCTCTTATCCATAAATGCTAGTGGTGAATCAGATAAACTACATCGTGGTGTATTCATTAGTTTGAGCGTAGTAACATCAAGTTTTTTAGTTACAGGTAAATGAAAAGCAGTTTGAAAATCTTTAATCATTGATTCTAAGCTTGTTTGACAGGATGGACCATTATATTTACTAGACTTGGAACCAGCAGGATGTTCACATCGATTGTAGCCAAATTTAGTGAGAAATTTGTAGGCATCGATGTTCGTTTTGACTGAATTAACTTTAATATGTGTTGATTTAGAGAGTATTGTATGTTTTGCCGATTTAAGATTGATTGATTTAGAGTTAGCTGGATTAGAAATTACAGCAATAAACAGAACAACATAAAAAACTGGGAACGTATGCCAGGTCATCTTTTTGCGTATAGTTAAGAATGATGGATGGAAGAATGCATTATATAGGTGTAGTAAATGGCATTTTTTATCTCTTTTTATTTCAATAAAATAGAGGTAAGAAGAGGAACAATGATGGGAAAGGAATGATGATTGATTATGAGACGTCTATAATCGTGAATAATCCCATGAAATGATAAAATTTTGTTTGGTGTTTTATTACATATTTTTTCCCACATAGAAGAGGGAGAGAAATAGTTTACATACTCTTATGGCTAGAAGTGGAAGTTTCAATGAATAAAATAAAAAAAAAAGTTGCTTATTTTACGATGACAAGAAAATCGGCGATTAATCGCTCTTTTTTTTGTTCAGCATTTTTTTACTAGATAAGCTTTAAATGAAGTTTCCTATCACAGAGAAAGAAAACACAAGCAACTAGATCAATCAATGAGAACTTTTCATAGTTGAATACGTCGAAACTAGTGATTTGATAGTAAATTCAGTGAAATTTAATTGAATTTAGGAGTTTTAGAACCATTCATGAAGTTATTCATTTATTTTGTATATTTCTAGTCATTGTTTTCATCGAATAAATCAGATATTGTATACAGAGTTTCACAATGTACCAGCAAGATGAAATAACATTATGATTGTAAATCTGATGATATTTAAATGAGTCTGTAATGAGATATCTAAATCAAAATCTGGCGATTTGTTTTCAACAAGCTTGTGGCAAACTGGACTTGTAGATTCTACATGTATATGTACTATAATCATCATATAATTTCAATTTCATTCGATACTCTAATTTAAAGAACGAAATAATTAAATTTTGGTATAGTTCGTATAATAGTTCGTTTCAAAAAGTACAATTTTGTTATAGCCACATTTGGAAAAAAATATGGCTAGTGAGGTAATATGAGGCTTCAACAGTTCTAATGAAGTCATCAAGATATGTATTCATATATTCTCCATTATCAATACAAAGTGAAAAGATCATATTGTAAAATTTAAACATATGTGACGAGCTAATTTGTTGAACGTGATACTAAACTAAATTTTAAAGTACTTGCTAGAATACTAGATAAAGTGATGGTTTCAGATAATAAATCTAGATGAGGTATAGTCTTTCAACCTTCAATATCTCTTACCAATCCATAATTAAATATGATAATTATCAATCGAAATTCTTAGTTCTGTAGTGCATAAAGCATTAATATGAATAAATTTCACGTTCACAAATGACATTTAGATTTAAATTTTACAAATAAACACATTCTATAAACGGAGAAAAAACGTTTTTAGTCTATCACATATTATACATGTTTTTCTCCTTCATCTATAAACTTTGTGATAAGATAATAATTTTTTCAATTTAAAACACCAACAACAACATACTACAATCCATTTTAATTAAATACCAAATACGCATTCTTTTTCTTTATCGTTTACAGGTCTTTTAACCTTTTCGTTCTCGACAACACATATATGTATGCAAATGTCTTTATCGAAAAAAAGCAGTAATAGAATATTTTTTAACCGTTTAAAAAAGCTTTTTATTGTCTATTAGATGGTACAAGAAGGATTTTTGCATCTATTGGATATGGCGATATATAATATATTTCTAATTTATAAAATGTAGAATAATATTTCGTCCCACTTTTCTGATTTTCGGCTCGATCTCATTAGAAAAATTTTGACGAAGTCCGAACCACAAAAGATAACTATCATCGGAAGACCATCGACAAGGACTTTTTTCTCAGTTTAAGTGCTCAATATATTTTCGTCTATTTCACAAACATTGTAGCTAGAACAGTCTCAGCAAAAATGCGTGGCTTGCTTATTCCATAATTTTTGACGGGATACACAATATTTGTTCTTACTCTAATGTGTCTCTGTATTGTTGATTGCTTCAAAGCCTATCATACAAAGATGGATTATTCATGTTTTCTTAGAATAGAAATGAAATTTCTTCGTGAAAAAATAAAAATTCTCTTTAAACATTACTTTTAAAAATTTGATTTTAACAAAAATAAGCTGAGTATCATAGGGATAAGAACCTCTAAACGGTAACCCAAATAGGCTATAAGAACTAGAAATATTACAATACCATTTGGCATTGACATTAGTGGTGCTGGTATGATTACAGCCCTAATAGGAATTTATGAAGAGTACCTCTAAATATGACATAGGAACCTATAAATGATACTCTCAAATAGCTCATAAAGACCTATGAAGGATGTTTCTAAGTAGGGTTTAGAGATCTATGAAGGGTACTCTCAAAGAAACTATGAGAACTTACGAATGATAGCTCAAAAAAAGCATCAGAATCTATGAATGATGTCTCTAAATAGGACATGAGGACCTATAGTGGATAGTTTCAAAAGTGTACAAGAGCTTATTAATTGTACCCCAAAATATTTTTTTTTATCATATCTCCAAACCAAAACCACAACCATAAAAACAAAAACTATGCCAAAACTAGAACCTTAAAACTAAAACCATTGTCAAAACCAAAATTTCAAAATCTCGAATTTTGGTTTCGGTGCATGTCTAACTGTGACTGAACTTGTTATCCACTAACGAGAGAAGCTTCTTAAGTGTGAGTTCTAGTTTTGAATGAGATATGTATAAATTTATATAATTTGACGAGCTAATTTTTATCAGGGGCATAGCCAAGTGGGGGCAGAGGGGGAGGAGATAAATGGGCATTTGTACATTTCATTTGGAGTTTTGTTCGTCGTAATTTTTTTTAATAAGTTTTTGCCTATTGAGATTTTATTTGTTTTAGAATTGCTCATTTATTTTTGAATTAGATAATAACCTTTTTTTCTCCGTGTGAAACATACATATACTCTTTGCTTGTTCTTTTTACGAAGGATTAACAAAAAAAAAACAGAATATCAAAATGACAAGTGTACAATTGTATATGTATATATACTTGTTCTTTTATTTTTCTTTTATCTTTTCTATAACACTTATACGAAGAAGAATTAACTATAACTTATTTCGTTCAGTTTAGTGTCTTGTTTATTTTAGTGAATTTTCTCTATAACACCCAATTTTTGTAGCAAAGCTATATATTTGATTTTTAATCTAAAAATTTGTCAATTTATAGGCGTCAGCTAGCCTGGCTTTCATAAAAAATTTAAGAAATTTTGGACAAAGTTTCTTCATAGATAGTATATATAGTATGCGTTTTTGGAAACCTTCGTATCTTGAAGAGAGTTTATTCAAAAGTTTTGAAATATTTTATTGAGACTAGGCTAGTTAAGGCTTTTATATTGGCAAAGTTTTAGATTAAAATTCAAATATATAGCTTTGCTGCAAAAGTTAGGTGTTATGGAGAAAATTCACTAAAAACTCTATATCTCATCACTAACACGCTAAGGGCACGAACTCTTTTTATAGTAGACACAGCTCACTACGATCTACGAAATGCGCAAAATCTTGAGTCAACAGCAAATGGGCAACTGGAAATGTTCCCTTGTAAGTTATGTCGAATGAAAGGCGACGTAATACATTACTGAGCTATAGTTTTTCTTCGAAAAAAGTACGTAATGGTACTGAAAACTCAATATCAAATTTGAATACGCTGGCAGTTTTATAATCACGACAAATAATGATAATTTCTGTTTGTTTCCAGTGATCCGGAAGATCTAGATTAGATGAGTAACGAACTGAAGTTTAGCATCGAAAGTAATGAATTGAAAGTAACTGATTCTCAACCCGACACTAATAAAAATAATATTGGTTATTATCTACCAAATAAATTGTCAAATAATGGTAATTTGAAATAGTCTTTAACGAACTTCCTGCTGCATACATCCATAAGGATCTCGATATTAATCCAGATGAAGCATTGAACTTGTGTAAAAAACTGTATGATTGTCGTCTTGATTTTGATATTTGAATTCGAAAAATAGATATTATAAACAGAGACATTGAAATAAGCTCAAGTCCGCCTGATTCAAGCTTAGAATCTACAACTCATTTACATTTCATTAAAAGAATCTCATTCCATTTTTTTGTGTCAATGAAAGAACTTCATGCTATTTCAATGTGTATTTGTCACGTTATTAGTATTTTGTTGAGTTAAAGGAGTCTTGGCTTATCAATAAAAGCCTTGCCCATTTTGCCCATTTTTTTTTAACACAAGAAAAGTTTGCTCATTAATTGGAAAAATCCTAGTTACACCCTTAATTCTCAAAGTATGTTTTACTTCGCCGATGGAGCTGCAAATAAAAAAAAAACGATAAGATTTAACAAGTGAACTTCTTTATTGTGGATGAGTTTTAATATATTTGCCAGGAACTGAAGACTTCAAGGGTATTTTTAAAGCTTGATTCGTATCGTAATAGAAATACACAATATCGTATTCGATAGGTGTGGATGTTTTCAAATTGAATATGTCTCACTACAACCAATTTTTAAACTTGCTTTCATTGAGAAATGTTATAGTTAAAATCTCAATATTTTTACTGCTATCCTGCCCAAATAAGTCCTACTAATTTTCTCATTTGAAGGTTTGGGAGCAAAAACGGAGCATACTACAAGAATCAGCTCATCGACTTATACCGTTTGATATGTATATCGTTCAAAACTGAAACTCACCCTTAGAATCTTTCCTCGTCAGCAAAGTAGTTTATAGATATAAAGGATGTGTCACAAGTTCCGAAGCACTTTTAAAAATGTTTCGTTCTTGCGTTTAACAAAAGCAAAATGTTTGAAAATTTGAGAGATTGTTGACGGTGCTAAGTACTAAATTACTACAAAGTTTCGGGTCTATAGTTTGTATTATAAATGAGAACCTGTAGCAACACCAAGATATACTATTTGTTCAATTTTTCAGATCATCTTCGGATTGTGCAACATTTTTTTTTATTTTGTCTATATCTCGGCTTAGATACATGTTAAAATCTTGATTTTTTAAAAAAAAGATGTACCATGAAAAGCTCTACAAAATTATACTAACAATTTCCTATTAACTTATTTTAATGGTTTCTGCCATACCTAAAATAAAAGTTCAATAGAGTAGTACTACTTCTCGTCGTATGGTGTGTAATGAAAAAAAGATTTGGAAGACTTTTTCCTTTCCAATGGGGATTTGTTTATACAATTTTTGTAGAGCATTAGACAGCGCATCTTTTGAAAAAAATATCAAGATTTTAATATTTTCTCAAGTTGAGATGTATGCAAAACAAAAAGGTCTCCCAAACATTGAGGGTGATGGTGAGGATATTTCGTAGCTATAACATTAAGCATTTGTAGTAATATAACATTTTAACTATAACATACGGTCGAAAAGAAAATAAAGAAAGGCACAAATTATTTGAAAAGGTTCATGTATAAGAAAAAAAATTCTTATACACATCACATACCATTATTGTAAATCACCCCTTATGCCATTTTTGATATAATATAAAAAGTTAATGATGCTTTATTTGTATATTTTGCTGTTTCTTCTCAGAAAAAAAATGTTCGTAGTATAAGCTTATATATTGTTTTATCAGTCAATAGACTCGCATATCTCGTTGCCTGTCACAACTACATCTTGCAGAAATCTACAAATCTATGTTTCATAGATGCTTGTTTAAATTATAAATGTAAAAGAAAAAGTGTATATGCTTTTAGAATATCAAATATGATGTGGTTTTTCATCTTATAGATTATCTTTTAGCATATTAGTTCCTGCATTTACCTATGTATGTTGGGCAACTTGATTATTCATTCTTTCTTCACTATACAATGAACATAAGAATTCTGTTATCTGTGTATATAAAGTATTCTATTCTCTTGTCAACTGACTACGAACATTTTCAGTTAGATTGATACGATGAATACAAAAGCATAGGATGAAAATTGTTTGTGATGAGTAAGCCAATGAAGAAGATATTTGTCTAATAGCATATTATAATGACTAATCTCAATGTTGTTCAAACTCTAACTAATTCAAAAATAATATTCTCTACAATTTCTTAATTTTAACATGAAAGAAATGGGAGACATACAATAAATTTTCTTTCTTAGAGGAATATAATATTTATTATTCTGTCAAAAACATCTGAAAACATTAGTTTATAGTATTAGATAATTCACAATTTGTGATTATAGAAATGGACTAACTTCGATGATTGATAATGATCGTATGATATATACTATTTAGATGTATACAAAGCAGTTGCAGCAAAAGGAAGTCCATTTATAGCTAAACCTAATCGACTAAAATCAGATATTTTTTGATTATACGATTGAGCAATCATTTGTAATTGTTGCAATGTGATTGATGACGGTGGAAATACATCGAAAGAACAATTACGGCTATTCTTTCCAGCATTAAGATAAGTATATATTCTTAAACCTATAATTCTTTGATATTCATCACCAGTCAGTAATTGTATACCTTCTAATGAAAATTGTCGAAATGAAATAAAATATAATTCATCAATTATTAGACCATTTCCATACAATACAATATAACCATATTGACGATTCATTAATCGATTATAAGATGAATGTCGACAACAGAAACATGATAGTGGATCTGCTTCTCTCCATTTTCGATCAGGACCATAAATATAGTTCAAATATCGTATCCATTCTTCACCATCTAATCGCCAAATAATCGATTGTTGTTCATTTCCAATAACATTTATTTCATTAAGTTGTCGTTTTAATTCATAAAATCCACAACAACCACCAACAATCGATCCGAGAATACCTACGGCAATTGTGGTTGAACCAAATATAACTAAAAAAATAAATGTAGTTGAACAGTTTGTATTCTTATTCATGCATCTTATAAAGAAAAATGAGGGAATTAGCACTGCAAGACCAATTAATGCCACTATGACGAATGTAAGAATCATATATTTTATCCGTTTATGTGAACGATTCTTATGAAAGGCAATTAGTTCATCCATTGGAAGAGAATCAAAAGCAAAATTTGTTTTTGGACCAAAACGAGATTCAACATCCAATGATACTTCATTCTAGAAATAATAGAATACATTTTTAATTAAAACAAAAATCAATCTAAACTTACATTTAATTGTTGATTATTAGTGTAGAATGCAGTATTCTTATTACTTGATCTTGCTTCTTTATTGGAGTATACACTAAGGTTAGAGTTCATTATACTAAATACTATTTTTAAAATAAATATGTTATTAATTAATCATCTTTATTAATAAAAACTTATTCTTTTCTTTTTAGTTCGTCTATTAAAATAATTCATATATGTCTTTTACATACTGTAATAAAATGAATGAATCAATCAGAAATAAAATCATTGGATTTGCTTTCAATTATTCTAAATCCAACGGATTTTATGTCCGAGGAAATGTCATTTACACTTAATAATATAGTAATTGTCTTACTTTTTCACATAAATAAATTATTGTAAACCTCTCCTATTTCTATTTGATGTTCTACAATGAGTAAAAGTCAGATAAAAAACACATCTGTGTTTTTATCTTCCTTATAATGGTCATTTTTGAATGACTAAATTTAAAATATGACATTTATTCTTATCATTTTAATTCATAGGTAATTATTTGATCATGATAAACAGATAATAGTAGTCAGTTAACATCAATTGAAGTGTTGTATGAAAGAAATTTGAATATTTTTTTTTGATATAACTGTTATTTTAACACTACAATAAATGATATATAGATTGATTAAATAATGATCATAATCTCGAAAAGTATTCGATCTTTTATATTATATATTATTTATTTTTTAAAATAAATTCTCTTTTTTTTTCTGTTATGTCCTTATTTTAATCTCTATTTGCATATATACAGGGGTGGCACGACAGGTGAATGTCGGGAGTGTTATACCACTTCAATAATTGAAATTTTTGTTACTGTTGTGAATTAAAAGGTTAAAAAGCAAGCATACAGTAAACATTTTGTTGGTTTTTTTCTAAAAATACAGAATTAAATTGTGTTTTTTCGAACAAATTATAAAATAAAATAAAAAACCATTTTCACTTCGTGAAAAAATAAATAATATTCAATTGCAGGCGAACTACAACATATCTAATCCTTTGTTTTAGATACATACTATAATGTCTTTTACAGTCAAAGATCTTTGATTAGCTGCTGCCAGCATAAATGCCTTGAATATTAGAAGTATCGAGAAACTTTTTCGACTTTTATAGAAAATCAATTTTTTTTTACGAGACTAGAAAGTAAATTAAGGTATTTTTCATTGAATAGGATATTTCTGATTCGAAAAAATTTGAAGATCCCAAAGTTTATTTTTCAATAAAATTCAACTAAAATTTCAGAAAATGTTGGTCTTAATTAGAGATTTTTGACGACAAATTTGGAACTTTGTCGAAAAAGTTTTTTTTAAAGCAAATAAAGGAATATTTAAAAATCGAGCTCCGATACAACTCAATCTTTAGTGCATTCTACAATTTAAAACCAGCTCTTATTTTGAAAATCTTGCTCGGATCAGCGGTATTTCCAACCAATGAATTGATCATAACTCATGAACATCTTGCAGATTTGAGGAACTTTTAACAATAATCTAATTTAAGACGATGTACGACTTGAAGACGCTTGATACCTCGCGCACTTTTCAAATATCAAAATTTAGAAAATCAAAAAAAGTAAAACAAACTATGATGAATATTTTTCTCAACCAAAATTAAGAACAAAGCATACATATATATTCAATAGTAAAAGCTTAATTATGAATCGAAAAGAAAAAGTATACAAGACCTTAGAATCATGGACAGTCAAGTTCAAGTTAAAAAGATGTTAGAACATATTTTATTTTTTCCTTACATAAGCACACGCGAATACAAAATCAATAAGTTATATTATTATTATAAATTGTATAAAGAAAATGTTTGACAAGGATGATTGTTTTCAATTGTGGAAAACGATCATTTTGAATTCTATTTAACATCATTGAAAGCCCGTAGAGTTTTCTATAACTCTACATAATTAGGTTTCAATCTATACCTATTCATTTGAATATAATGAAAGCATCCTTATGTTCAGGCTCCCACGGACTTAATTGTTTTCGGTGTGGTCAAAAACAGTTTTTAAAATTTATCCTCACTATAGAATCATGTTTTTAAAAAGCAATTACAGATTCTGATAGGTCCTAAAATTCTCTATCTCTCTGTATATTTATCTTTTTTCTTGCATTCATATTCTGGAAATAAATTTGAATACAATCAACATGCTTTGAATTGACAAATACCAAAAATCTGCATTTTTTTCATTACTTAAATTCAAAACATTGTACATTAATGCATAGGATGATAGAGAATCTCAATTTCTTGAAGAATATCCAATAGCCTTTCTCAAAAAGTGATTCCATAGTAACGAAAAAGTTTGAAAAATTAGGATGGAAAACCTCACCAAGTTTTTTTCTCGGGGGATATATAAAAATAGAATTGAAAAGCAATCATAATATCTCCTTGTAAATTTATCTACGATGACATTTATTCAAAGTTATTTATTTTTTTGGAACAAAACTTGAAATAGATCTCAGTTCTTTTAATATTTAATTGAAGAGTACTGTAAATATGAATAATAGTATATTCATGCAATAAATCTGAATGTTGATCGATGAATAAAATTGATTAATTGATGTTTAAAAATTTTTCGAAATATTTGACTTGATAATATATTAAGATAAAATGTTTTACAATAGTTCATAAACCATAACCATCGTGCCATATATGTAAATATTGCGTAAAAAAGAAGAAGAATTTGATTGGTAGGCACAGTATTATAAAACTTATTCAGATAAATTGTCATATATAGAATATTTAAAAATATAGTTAGAACAGATTGTACTAGAAGCATTCTTATCAAATTTAAATTATATCGATTTAAACTTATATTCAATATTGCTGGCATTCCTTTATTAATGTTTGAATTTTGTATAGGAGCAATTCGTCTGCGATATTGTTGTACATTTTGATGGATTAATATACCAAAAATTGAAAGAAATATTGGTATAATAAGACCATTAAACATAGCAAAGAAATATCCATCAACAATTAAATAAAACATATGTATATTCGGTATAGTTATTATACATTGATATGAATTTGTCGATGTATATAAAATTATATTGTATAAAATAATAAGATGCAATGAAAATATAATCCATATTAAAAGTAGTAATGGTATTAATATCCAACTCACTTTTATTTGACTAAATTTTCGAAAATTTTCACAATTTGAACTTTTACAAAAACGATCAATAGATGATAATGTTATATAACTAGATGATAAACAAGGAAGTAAAAATGTAAAATATTTTCCTAATTGACACCAAATTGTACTTGAATTAATATATAAATAAATTTTCCAATTGAAATATCTTAAAAGATCCGGAAGAAGAATCAAATTCATTATAAAAAAATCAGTAAACGATGCCGAAATAAAATAAAGTGAACATGAATTTATTCGAAATTGTTTTTGTAATAATGTTATTATATTGAATAGAGAACCAATTATTCCACAAATATATAATATAATCAACATATATTCATCCATTATTGGAAGAATTATTGATGCTCGAATCAAATCAGGTAGTAATACAGTAGTTACATTTGTATTATTTGACATATTTTTTGTTTAAAAACTATTTTATGAAATGAATAAAACTAAAGAAATTCTTTTTTTTTTCTATGAAAAATCTCGTATATCACTGTAATTCTAACCATGAAAATAATCCTCATATTAAATAATTTAATCAATTTTTTTTATAATAATCAACTTTATGTAGGAGTATGTCTTTAAATATCTTTTATATAACCTTGACATATTTTCATCAAAGAATTGAATCAACACTATTATATCTACAACTAATTAATTGAAAAAGAGAACCTTCACCCACTTCATTTTAGATAGATCATTTTTCTTGATAATTATAAACAGTATTCTATTATAGAAGATCATTTTACTCATCAGTATATTTTATAGTATCAAGAGATTTTTATTATGGTGTAGGATATTTCTCAATCAATCTCTATAGTTTATACCTAGATCATTAATCGAAGAGCGTCAAGACAAATATTTTGTGTTTGAACAAAATTTAATCTGTGTGATAAGAATTTTAGTTTTACTTAATAAAAATCTCGTCTATCTTTTAAAATGAAAACAAACGTTCGATAAATTTATCATGAAAATATTTCGATACAATGAGAATACCTAATGAATATTTTTAAAAAATAAAATAATCATATATTGATTGTTTCATTAGTAAACTGATCATTATTTGATGCAATACATTCTTCATATTCTTTTTCTTGCTTATCAAAAATCATTGAAACAAAAATTAAATTTTTAATAAGATTTCAGTTAACAATATTTTCTTGTTTGTAAGATAAAATCCATCAGAGTCATAAATAAAAAATTATCTTCATAAAAGACTCTTAAAAACACGTAATTAAATCTATGTGAATCCTATATTCTTTAATGATAATATCTCTTGTAACCCCATGGTGGATGAACATGAGTAATGGATAGAAATATTAGGTATTAGTCGCTTTTTGAAACTAATACTGATAGAGAAGATGGTATTCAAACCATGCAACATTTTTAATTCGATGAATAAATTCTATATAAGGAGATATACCAAATAAAGGAGTAATTAGTACACATTTTTAGTCAATTTCTGAAATATACTAAACGAGAGAACTTATTTTTTCGTTTGATATGTGACAAATATCGAAGTATTTAAAAGAAGACAACCAAAAAGTTTTTGTTTTTAAATCATCATTGACGTAGAATGTAGTCTAGAAAAATAATTTCTCACATTGTTTTGTGTACATATGTTGAATAAGAATCTCGTGATGTAATCCCTATTAATCGTGATATGTCTCTTATAATAATATGTACTGCATTTTTTTTATTTGGTTTCTTTATCTACGAAAAGTGTTCATCGATATGTCGAAGTATGAATAAAACGAATGCTTTTTTTTAAAAGGAAAATACATTTTATTTCTCTGTTGTTATATTTGTGAATAGAGAATTGCGAGATTAAAAAATAGATTCTAAATAATCAGTAATACGTCGTAAAAATATCTATGATTGATGCGTCATTAGAATATATTGTTATATCTGTGTAAAGTTTTAATTTACTGAACAGATAATCCGATCGTTATGGACGATGTCAGTTACTAACCAGGATTATAATGTAACTGTATGTTCCACACAGATACATATCTATTTTATTCAACTTTGAAAACGTTGATATATTTTCTCTTGTTTTGTCTGAATAAGATTGATTCACTATAATGTCGGAAATATTTACATTGAATCTAAGAAAAGGTTTTTTTATTTCTTGATTTTAATAATGAGTAATCTATTTTCGTCTTTTGGTAGTAATGATACTTTTAATTCACATTTTCCAGCTGTAAATCATCAATATTAGAAGATAATATTTTTAAAGAAGCTAAATTCTTACGAAGCGAAGCATCTCAACTTCAGCCCTAAATAAAATCCTTGTCAATTTATAAAACTGAATTCTATACATAAATGGATGAGAAAAATCATCGCGCAGTTCAATTGATTTTTAAACAAAATCATCCAAATAACATAATCGATTTGTATGATCTTTATGTTTCAGAAGTATTAAAATAT
>JAJEKB010020949.1:360831-406475 GCA_022393335.1 Macrotrachela quadricornifera
TATTAAATAAAAAATATATGATCATCACATCTTCTCATGTATTTTTAATTCAATCTAATAACAATAAAAATGAGATTTCATAGAGAAATTTTTAATAACAAAAATAATTAATTATTTCAAATTTTTTATGCATTACAGGCAAGGGGGAAAAAGCGGATTGTGTGTATCGACGATACGGTGGCGATACATACGATACAGACGATACGGTGGCGATACATGCGATACGTACGATACACACGATACAGTGGCGATACGTGCGATACGATGGCGATACATGCGATACGATCACAATCCAAAGAATACATGTAGGCTAAGAAGATAAAATTTCATTGAATGATGGAGATACAGAATTTATATCACAGAATTCATCAGATTATGGTAACTTCTCCTATGAACAAAGTCGATCTTCTTTAAAAATTTCGAGATTAGGTTAAACGTATGGAAAGGTTGCCTGTGTTTAAATCTTTCTGAAATGATATAGTTTATAATTAGCGAGGAAAAGCGGGTTCTCGGATTGCGAGATCCTATGGATTGTGCAATTGGTCGTGGGATCGTATGGATTGCAGATAAGAATAGTCCGCTAACTGTACCTTTGGTTCTTCGAGTCCTGTATTTTGGAAGTAGACTTACGTCCTCAAGTTCTATGCTTTAAAGGTGTTTTAGGTTTTCAAGTTCAATATATTAAAGATACTCTAGGTCCTCAAATCCGATATTTTGGAGGCACCTTTAAGTCTTCTGGTGCTATTATATAGGGGTACTCATAGGTGTTCAAGTTCGATATTTTGGAGGTATCCTAGAACTTCAAGTTCTATATTTTCGATATATCCTGAAGTTCTCAGATCGTATATTTTTGATATATCCTGAAGTTCTCAGATCGTATATTTTCGATATATCCTGAAGTTCTCAGATCGTATATTTTCGAGATACTCCTAGATCCTGAAGTTTCATCTTTTGGAGATTCGTGAGATCCTTAAGTCCTATTATACAGGAGTATTTACAGGCCTTCAAACGTTATTATATTCGGGTACTCATAGGTCCTTAAGGGCTATTGTGCAGGTGTATCTTTAGACCCTCAAGTGCAATTATATAGAGATATTTATAGATCCTCAAAGACTATCGCATGAGAATATCTTTAGACCCTCAGGAGCTGCTCTATCGAGCTACCCATAGGTTCTCAAGATCTATTCTATATTTTACTCATAATTCCTCCTGAGCCATGTTATAGAGATTCTATAGAGTAGCTATAGGTGCTCAGGTTCCAATAAATAGAGATCCTGATAGGCTATCTAGTATCTCCATAGGCCAGTTTGGGAGAACCTGTCAGCAACCTATAGGATAGTCTTAAAGGACCTATAGGTACTCTCATGGGGTAGCCCATGAGCATCTAACGAAATCTCTATAGGATGGTCTTTGAGAATCTATGAATATATCTATATGATTGGACTTGGGGACCTATGGGTACCCACATACAATAACCTTTGAGAGCCTATGATTACCTTTATGTAATAGGTCTTGACGACTCAAAAGTTGCTTCAAAATATGGCACTTGAGGATGTAAAAGTACAGTGAGCGAAACGTTGGCATCGGTGATTCGTATAATCCGTACAGTCCCACAGTCTGACAATCCTCCTTTTCCTCTTGATGTAATTCCCCATAACGGTGCCTTTCCTATTATAGCTATGGTTAAAATTCGTATAAATATTTCCATCTGGTCCTAGCAATGTGTAAACCCTTGTATCTATACTGAACCGCCTATAACTAGTGGTTGGTAATTATATCTATATCCAACTCAGTAAAACATTGTTTAAGCCTTATGCGATGTCTAATCATGGCTTGTGCGCTCACCAATAAAGTTAAAAATATGTTAAGACTTTTACGTTTAGTGAAAAAAATAGTTTAACATTCTTCTATAAGTTTCGAAAACTATTTAATGTTTTAGGACTCGTATGAAGTTAGCATAAGCATAATTAATATTTATCTTACTCCTGCAGACTTCATTTGTGTATATGAGTTGAGTGACAATCTGCAAAGAAAACAAAATGATTGTGAAATTGAACACAAAAAGTTCAAAAATACAGGAAAAGTGTTGTGTTGTGTAGTGCCGTTAGCAGTCGTAATTATTTGCATTAAGCCGATGCTAACTTAATACAAATGTGAAAGTATCACTGTAGAGTCCGACATGATTTTTCCAAAAATTTCAAAAATTTAGGACGGTTATAAACCGGGTCGAGATTTATATATAGGGTCGACATTTACAATTTGATGAGTATATGTAAAGAAAACTCAAAACGTTTAAAAGTCTATTTTGTATTCAGAATACCAGCAACGTTAGATTTAGCAAAAGCTGTGTTTTTGACATGAGGATATTTTTGTTTACATTGAGGATAAAAACAAAACACTCACATCATCTTCATTACATTCATGTTTTGTTTACTGTGATAGAAATTCATCTGAGCTTCTGAGCGATCCGATGACATTTTGTTAAGTAATAGTTCATACATATAGATTCTCCTTCTCTACATATGACATTGTCATTTTATCTTATTCGATACTTTTATTTTCTTCTCTAACTGATATATTGCTGATTTTATCAATCGTTTATGCATTTATGACTCATTTTAATATTTAGAATTCAACAACGAAATGATGTTAGACATTCACTCGGTTTATAAATCAGTGTCGGATTTATAAATTAGTCAAATATTTATAAACCGTTTCTATATTTATAAATCACGAATTCATTTATAAATAGGCCAGATTTAAAAAATCGTTAGGTGTTTATAAACGGCTGGTGTATTTATAGATCAAGAACGAATTTATAAATAAGGCCTATTTATTAATTTTTTAAATTTCTGGAAAAAAAATTAGGATTTATAAATCGATTTATTTATATCGATTTATAAATCAACCTATTCCGAACTCTTCAATGGAAAGTATCCATTTACTTTGTTACACTAATAGAGAAGTATTCTATTAGTTTTTCAATTTCAATAAAGAAATATTAGAAGTAGTGTTAGTTAAAAGGAATGCTATAGCTGAGACGATGGCACTGATCCAATCTCTTATACCTGTTGTCTAAATATCTTACACCTAACTATATAGAAACGTTTATGTTCATTTTTAGCATGTTTATTTATGTCTAACTACTTGTATCTGATAATAATCTGATGTATATGTTTCAGCTCTCAATATCTATTTCCATTTAGTTGGACTATATGTACCTCACCTATCTCTTTTTACTACAATATTCATAAATGTCTCTTCGTATATCGCCATTGTCTGAATTAACAGAAGATGAGCAATATCGTCATGTTCTAAGTTAATATAATCTTCAGCAAGAGAAAGTGACGCGGAAATAATCATATTAACAGTAGAAGTTTATTTTGCGAATAAGCACTTTTCACACAACAGAGTTACTGATTTGGATCGTCAATGCTTTACTCAGAGTTGTTGCTTTCCCTCTCTCTGAATTAAAAAATATTAAGTTCAGTAAATCCCTAATTTGGTCGCAACTTAGTAGCGATATAATAGAATCGCCGATCATTTGCGATTATTCGGTGATTTTCGGTCGAGGTCATAATTAATCGCTAATATTTTGCGAAATCACGATTAATCGTCGAAACCTAGGCGATTTTGACAGTATGAGAGGAGTATCTTCAAGATATAGGACACCTTCATCTCTAAAGGATGATCCATAAGTCTTCAACCATCTCGGAAAAATTGATCATTCTTCTTTATAGTAAACTCAAAAATGCTCAAACGTTGATATCTTATGCCTTATAAGTAGGCCAATGTTACCCCAAAATTTGATGTCTCTATTCTTTATTATAAGGAAGATATATATATTAACATCTTATGAAACTTATTTAGCCCATGTCCAAAAATAATATAAAATGCATAATAAATATACCATCACTTGATATATCTTATAACGGAAACAAAATATGTCACTAGATACAGCGTGAAAAGCTCTACAATACAGATAGTGAAGCTTATTTTAATTGTATAGTTTTTGATTCCAAAAGATATCAAAATTCTATGCAATAAATTTTCGCGGCCGTAAAAAAAATAGTTTTTTTCTACAAGAACGGAAAATCCATTATTTTTTCACCCGATACATTTTATTAAGAAAAAGCGAACTGTACTACAAGATACGGCGTCAAAGGGTCTACAATTTACAAAGAGAAGGTTGCTTCTATTGTGTACTTGTTGTTTTCGAAAAAGAACAAAATTTGCACGATTAGTTTTTACATTGACAAAAATTCATTGCATAGAATTTTGCTTTCTTTTGAAACCAAAACTATATAATTAAAATATGCTTTTTTGTCAAGATTGTAGAGCTTTTCACGCTACATCCGATCGTATATTTTGTTTTCGGTATAGACTGTATCAAGTAGTAGAAAAATGAAGTTTTGACGCAGCCCATGCGCACATAATATGCGCTAACTATTATTTTTGGACATCGACAAAATAAAATTTATAAAATGTTGATCTATATATCTTCCTTGTAATAAAAGATAGAGATAAGAAATTTTTAGATAACATTGGCCTACTTAAAAGGTATAAGATAACAACGTTTGAGCATTTTTGATTTTACTATAAGGGAAAACGATCAATTGTTCGGAGAGGGTTAAAGACTTATGAAACAACTTCTAAGTGCACTCTGTATGATAGTTCTTGAGGACTTGAGGGTCCTCTAAAGTATAGAGCTAAAGACCCTAAGGGTACCCTCGAATAATAGGACTAAAGATCCTGATAGTACCTCCAAAATATAGGACTACAGATTCTAAGGGTACCTTCGAAATATAGGGCTTGATAACCTGAACGCACAGTCATTTGAAAATTCGTATCTGCAATCCGACAATTCGCTTTTCACCTCTTGAACTAGTTCATATAACAGAGTATGTAATATACACTAAGAATATGTAGCCACCGGAAGAGATGCCGGGAATGAAATGAAGATAAAGAAGATCTATAAAGGATATCGAAGATCTATTGGCGATACACACGATACCGACAATCCATTGACGATACACACGATACCGACAATCCATTGGCGATACATACGATACCGACAATCCGTTGGCGATACGTACGATACCCACGATCCATTGGCGATACATACGATACCGACAATCCCACAATCCCACAATCCGCTTTTTCCCCCTTGATTACAGGACATTTTCAAATGAAAACTATCAATCAAGTACATTTGAATGATACATTCAATATCATCATTAATAAACAAAACTAATATTAATTCTACAATGAGAATAAAAGTCTCTTTTTTACTAACTAATAGATAAATAATAAAGTTTCTTGATCAAATCATGAATTGAAATCAAAATTTTGAAAAAAGTTGCAAACTTTTTCTTCGTCATTCCAATCATCTTTTTATATTCTTCAGTTTTATCACAAAAAAATATTTATGTATTTAATATGGATTTGTAATTAATTAAAAAAATTTTTTTATTCACATACTTTATTATTTACTAAATAAATATACTCATTTATTAAATCATTCTATAAAATTGTTTATATATTAAAAGAAATTAATAATGGTTAACTCATAATTACTATTGAATTTCAATCTATATACCAATAGATTGAAAAGCGTTTCAGTTGAATATGAATATTTATCACTGTTTGTATCGAAAATTTCTTGGAAAAATTTAGTCAAAATTTACATATTTACTTAGTTATTCATTGATAAAAAATTTGAAAAAAAAAGAGAGTTTTTGTCTTTTTTCATATAATTATTTATTGAGATAAGTTAAAAGAATGTTTTCATTATCTTGGTAACGATAATGAGTAATAGTGTGATGAATAATCTATTTAATCAAATATGAAAGTCATTTGACAATAATGTACATTTGAGTTATATTAAAATCCAGAATAATATTTTTCTTTTTATAATAATTATAAGAGAATTTTCTAAGTACCAAAACTTTGTCGTTGATAGAAAAACATTAGATTATTTCAAATTAATGTATTCGAACACTACTATCTAGTTTCGCACTGTTCTCTCGAATGGCTAGAGTCAGTTGTTGAATTTGTATTTCAATAAATAATATTTTTTCTGTATCATAGCTTGGTTTTTTTCTTACATGATGTATGTTGTAATAATAGAAAAAAAAACGACATTCTCACATATCCTTCTCGCACATGTATAGTCATAAGATCAACAACATATTTCATAAAAATTAGATAAGATTCTTTCATTCTGTCATACAACTCGTTTTTCGTTCCTTCACTTGTTGTTGCTTCTTTTTCAAATTGTTGCAATACTGCAATATTTATCTGATACGAGTAAGATATTTTCGTAATCTATTAAATCTGTATCGATAATTTATTCACAAATTGATGACATTTTGTGAGAAGATGACAATAATTCTCATCAATTATAGCTAATCATAATCTCTAAAGTAACATGCATTGAAACTTGATAAGTTCTTGTCCATAGTCCCGAGATGTTACAAATATTTTACGAGAATGAGAAAAAAATTCATTACTAGAATCTATATAGGAAGCATTTTTAAATAGCCTTTAAAAGAATTTTAAATGTAATATTTGATTATTCTTTATATATATACAGACAAGTAACATCTATTCAGTCGAGAATCTAAATGATTTTTCTCAAAAATTCGTATTTTCTTCTTCTGTTCCATTTTTCTAAAATCTTTAGTATTAGGATGACATTCTTTTCTTGCATTCGATTTGCAACAAAAGAACAATGTTGAGTCTAGATAAGAAGATTATAGGACCAGTGAATAATGCTAAGTAAGAACACATCATCTACTTGTTCATTTTCTGTGTAAATTCAATACAGTCATTAAAAATTACAGAAGATTGAAAATTGATTTATAACAAAACAATAATAATCGTTTTTGTACATTTGGCTATATTTTTAATATTATTCATTTCGCTAGAGAAATACTACTTCGATCAGACTACCAGTGCATGTCACTTGCTTTTTCATATTGTTAATAGATATGATGCAAGTTTTGCTTGTTAAAATAGACCTAATGACCTAAACCAGGTGAATGACCTTTTATTTCGAGTATAAATTGCAAAGAAATGAGTTATATCTTATGATAATAATGATACGACATTCTTGTGAATATGAAGTAGTTAAAAATGACCACTTATGAATCTCTAATTCATATGTTAATCAATGAAAGATACCGTTTGAATGAGAGTCGAGAGTTCTCAAAACTTTTGAGAGAGCAATAATAACGCAAACAATGCTCTTGTCTCATGATGTAAACCAATACGTCACCGCTTTTCTTTCATTCTATTTGTCTTGATAAGATAATCTTATTATTTGCTCAGTTACCTTCTTCAATACAGTGAGAATACTCTTCGCTAATCTACCTTTTTAATATGTTACTTTTGAAGATATGAACGTCGACGATGTCTGCTTTCGAACATTCTACTTAACGGTTATCAACGATTTGAACACTGTCCTAACATGATACCTCCAGAATCTACCATTTTATCTTTATGAAGTATGTGTCTAAAACATGAACGAAAATATGTTCTCCAAAACGAAGATTACTGATAGAAATCATTGAAAGAACTTCGGTGGTACATATTTCAATGATCTTCATATCGATAATCACTCTCATATCATGAAAATTAGAAGTAGGACAAAAGTATGTGCAATTAGACTTTTTATACTTTTTGAAATAAAAGTACAAATACAAAGTATTCATGACGTATACTTAGTATCTATATATGTGCTTCGAAACGGATATATTGGTAGTTCTACTAGTAACGTGAAATATTTTTCTGTTTCGCTAGACTTTTGACAGTCATCTATAAATATCTGGAATATGCTATCCTAGATTCAAAACCGTAGCCAAGCAATAAACTACCTCAAGTTTTAAATCATAGATCTAGATTCACATAGATTTCTTTTTACAGTAATGAAGAAAAATAGCTAGAGATGTTAAGTCAAAAGAGGATTATTATCTGGAGATAGACATTATAATCTTGAAGACAGTGGAATAATAAAAACATGAACTTTACAGATGAGTAACAGTCAATTTGTCAGCGTATAAGAGGGATATTTTTAATCAAAATACTCTTATTCTTATTTACATATTGATTACGTCATGTTACAGTGGTCATGTAAAAGACTTATCAGATATAGTTATCTTTACTGATGATACTTATTTCATCTGTACTGCAAGTACTTTTTTTATACTTAAGCGCAAGTAGAAATGCATAGGCAAGTTAAAGTCTAAAGTACATTTTTACAAGTGCAAGTATTATACTTCTACTTGTGATAATTGTACTCTGTCTATCTCTAGCCAAAACTGATTCGATATTAACGACATGAATTAATTCATAGTTTTCATACAATAGATAGTGTGTAATAATTGATTTACCCCAATTATTTCTAACTCTATTGTCTATTGAATAAGATGATTTGTAATAGGGACCAGTTTTTCTAAGCTTGACTTTCACACCTAATACTTTTCGCATGTCAATCAGTCTGTTGGAAATATTTTGTGACGGAGGTCTGTAATCTATTCGATAGTTGAAAAGTGTAAGATATTCGCAGTACCCGAACGATCTCGATGTTGTTTGATAGATAGAATATAAATGAAACAACGCAGATCTTATTTGCTTTCGATCGAATATAACACAGAAAAATCCCTATGATATTTGAAAAAATAGATCGTCTCAATGACTATCTAGACATGCTACAATACCAATATAGCATTAAAATATAAGCATTAGCTATTCATTCTTTTTGCAATCCGTATATTTGGACTGAGAAACAATAAATAGCAAATACTAGTATTTTAGTAACCCTCGAAAAATGACTTTTCCTTAGTTGACAGTTAGTTAAATGAGAATCATAACCTTTTATAGTACTGCACGTATTGGTCGCGCATATACTCATTTAATCCTGTCATAGTATTTCGAAGCACATTTTTATCTATGTATTACCGACTAATCTAAGATTCAATTAGCATGATAGGAGATTAGTGTACAACATTTGCTTTCATACACTTATTACTAGTTTTGTTTGAGTAACCACCTGATTGAGGACAAAATGCTTCGTATTTAAGACGGCATCGACGAATACAGATGCCTGTATTAGAATTACTAATTGGATCTTACCGTAGCATCGTTTTCTGTGTACACTCAGAATACTATTTGCACTTACATCAATTCTACTTTTTTTTTTTAATTTGAATGAGAAATAAGTGTATTAAATCTTAAGTCGCCAGAGAAAAGCAGCAAGAAGTTCCAACGAATATAAATAAAGACGATTCACGTTGAGCAAAGGGAGCATCATAATTTGAAGACGCTGAATATGTGGATATTCATTACGATCATTTTTTCCCTCGCCATCAATGATGAGTGTTTCTAAGAGATCAGCACGCAATGTGATAGATCATTTATCAATCGTACATAATTTGACAGTTGAATTTAATTGAAACTAAGTTTTCAATTGAAGACATTTCAAACTTAAACTTTCAGGACAATCTACAAGAATATCGTTTCCTCGTCATTCTCAACATTTCAGAACTTGAAAATTAAAGGTTGAAATGACTTCATTTAAATTCAATTTTCTATGTTTTTTATATTTTATATAAGTAAAAACTTCTCTTATTATTCGTGAAACTTTATTGATATTAAATCAACGTCAAAATCAAGCTACTTCACATCAAATAAGCTCAAATAGGATGCCACGTAAAAAATCTCCAGCAAAATTGAAACGTAGTGAACAAGCAGGTGCAGTTAGTATGCTTTCCGCACGAACACAATCTCTAAAACCATCACGTCCAAAACTTCTGATCTTGTCAGAATTGATGGAATGTTTAGAAGCATGGCAAGATCCTGAAGATAATGCACAAATTGAAGAGGCAAAAGAAAGAATCAAGGATTGTTTCACGCAACGTTCAGATAGTTTGGATTTATCCTTTCTTTTTCTAAGTACACTTCCCGATGTCATTGGAAGAATGCAACATATTCAATACTTGTCAATTTCTAACAATTATTTTTCAGAAATACCACAGATTTTGACTAATTTAACTACCTTAAAACTATTAAATGTTTCTAATAATGTATTAACAGAAGTGTCCGATAGTATCAAAGTATTTAAAAAATTGGAATTATTCAATGGAGCCTGTAATCAGCTTAGGAAAGTTTCAAAAGAATTGGCACGTTTACCAAAAATTAAGACAGTGATCTTGTCTCATAATCGTATTCTAAAATTTCCTAGAAATATTCATAATATCAAAGATCTTGACTTGGAAGATCAAGTTCCACTAGCATCATTTGGTGATTTTTCATCAGAATTCGCATTACAATGGAAAGAATCTTTTGAGAATGAAGCTGGAGCAGGTTATTTTGAAATATGGATAGCACGTTATGAAGAAATTCTCAGAATGCCAGAAGCTGCAAAATATCGTGAAGCATTTAAAGAACGTATAGGTATGCTATTGGATGCGATGGTAAAAATTCCAAATTTACGTGCAATGTGTTATGAAAAAGCACAGAATGTTATTGCAACATGTCATGATGGAATTTTATTCTCTTTATTTGAAATGGAAATCAAACAAGTTGAAGAAAGAATGATTGATTTGCAATTATCTGATGAAGAGGTTCGTCAGGAAATGGAACGAACTTTTAATTTTTATCGTTTACAAGAACTTGCTTTAATACATTCAGAAAAAAATTTACAAGAACAAGCAGTATCTACGGAAGATGCGCAAATTGATGCACTTGAAACAGCATTATTTTTTTATATCTCTCCAGAAAATACTTTGGATATGCCATTAGGTGGAGAAAGATTACGTTTTATGCGTTATGAAAATATGGCACAAGCAAATCATGATGATGTAAAAAAAGCAGTTGAACAAATAGAAGATGAAAAAAAAGAATTTGAACAAGATTTTTTGTTTAATTTTATTTTGGATAAGGAATTTTGGATAAATTATATAGAAAGTCGTTATGTTGATATTATTGCAGAACATACAGCAATTTTTATGGATGAAATGGAACAATTAGAAGTTAAAAAAGACAAGATTACTGAATATGAGTATCTCACACAAGTGAATGCTATAGTCGAAGACAAGAAACAATCAGAAGCAAAATTGTATCGTCAGTTAACCAAGAATATTGTTGAAGATTGACTTTCTTTATTTTTTTGTATTTCTTATAGATATTTATTTTTAGGATGATTTATATATATTGAGAGAAAAAAAAGCTGACCGAAATAAAACTACAGCATATTCTTTTATATTTATAATTTAATAAGTTGAAAAAATAAAATTTTTTGAACTTTATGTATATTTTTCTGATAGATTTATATTTTTTTAGCTGACATCATGTAGTGCAATTAAAGAAATTAAATTCAATGGTACTCTTTTGATGATTGGTTGTTGCCTTTTTTCAAGCTTTCAGAACAGAACAATACAAAATAAAACGCTTGATTATAACAGAATACGAGCACAAGAAGAAAAAGAAAGTTGTCACTAACAACCTTCATTCAGTTGATTATTGTACATTGTTAATAGCAACAATGACACAGATGCAGTCGAATACATCTTGTTCCATGGCTACAATTTCAGAATATAAATGCCTATTTAATCGTGAACAAATCAATCTGGAATCCTATCAGTTAGTATGGTTAGATACTCATGTTAGTAATTACAAGGAAGATATTCAAGTAACACTAGAAAGTCTCCGTAAAACTGTCGATTATACAAAATTGTTTGATCATATTGAAGAATGTCGCCAGTTTCTTGAACAAACAAAAGATACTATCACATTTCTAGTCTGTTCTGCACCATTATGGCCAGTTTTTATTCCAGATATTGATCATCTGAAAAATATATCTTCTATCTATGTTTATTGTCAGAATCAAGAGTATCATCAACAATGTTTGGACAAAACATCCAAAGTAAGTTCATATGAAACACTTGAAGAAAACATTGAAAATTTTATTTTAGATCAAACAAGTGTACACATCATTGGAATGCTTATTGAACGATTTGATGGATCATGTTAAAAATTATAAAAGACATGAAGAAAGTTTCGAAATCTTTCGAGAAAACTCTAAAGAAGAAAAAACAACCGATCATGGATACCACTTATGGTGGATTGATTTAATAAACGTTCTGATATATTTGCCCTATCCCGACGGTTTTTATTTTCAACTAATCAATTCATTGAAATATTATTACATTGGAAATGCAGCTCAAACTCGTCTTTTAGAAGAATTTGCAAATACTTACAAATCAGAAGAAGCAATTCAATGGTACACAAAAGATTCATTCATATATCGTGTTATAAATAAAGTTCTTCGTACACGCAACTTTCCCATTCTATTTCTCTTCGGATTTTTCATTCGAGACTTATATCAACAACTGAAAAGTGAATATGAAAAGTTCAAGCTAAAATATTCTGAAGGTTCTTCCATTCGTGTCTATCGTGGGCAATTGATGTCTCGTAAAGAAATTGAAGAACTTCAACAATGCAATACTTATATAATAAACAATAGTTTCTTTTCAACTACTCAGGATCGTAATGTCGCAATAGTTTTCCTCAATTCTATGGTTCAACCAAATGATGAATTACAAAATGTTCTATTCGAAATCGAAATTGAATTTTATGGACATGCTATTTTTTTCACAGAATCGACGATGAGTGATGAAGAAAAACGACGAAGGACTTTTCCTTTTGCCGATATTTCCCATTTCAGTCAGTTTTCTAATGAAGCAGAGATTTTGTTCATGATCGGAACGAAATTTAATATAACTGAAAAGAAATTTCGATATGATGAACATGAGAAACTGTGGTTAGTGAAATTAGAACTGGACGATGATGAATTAATGAAGGATGGGAAAGATCTACCAAGTATAAATAAGCGACGAACTTTAAAAAATTGTGTTAATACATTCACAAATGATAGTTTTCGATTTAGTATATCCATTGATGATATAAACATTATTTTTGATCAACTATTCAGAATATTTCCCGAGGAAAAATGGATTTCAGCAGTGAAATTCTATTGCCAAGCAGAATATGAACGTTTGAAGAGTAACGACGATTCTATATTAGCACAGTATGATCAAGCATTACAAATTTGGTGTAAAGATTTAATAGATAAACACTTAAATGCTTACATGGATATCGGGCAAATTTATGAGAAATATGGCAATTATAAAACACGGGATAGCAAAGATTATAATATTGCCCAAAGATACTACGATTTAGCTATTACTTTCTACCAATTGGCAGTGGAACAAGCCTTGACAGATTACGAAACAGCTTCTATCTACCATCGATTAAGTTCTGTCTACAGCTCAAAAATGAAAATTAGTAACGATTCAGAAGAAAAAGTAAATAATTGTCTAATGGCTATTAAACACAGAGATCTCTCAATTCAAAGTATGCTAAAAAATTATCCACTGAATGGAATGCAAACTGGTTACAACATTCAAAAATTAATCAACTTGACTGAAGAGTTATTGAAATGTAAACGAGGTCTTCAACAGATTGATATAGATTCTCATTTTGTTCTGAGTATACTCAACAATATTCTCGATACATTTATTAAAAATGATCAGCAATATCTTCTTCACGCTCAACCCACATTAATAAGACATGAATATACATTAAGATATTTTACACGAAAATCAACGGATGATGACTATATTCTCAATCAGAAGAAAGAAAAAATTGCTGATAGTTACATTACAGTAGCAAATCTCTATCGGAACTTAGAGAAATATGAATTAGCTTATGAAAATTTCCTCTTAGCAAAGGAACTCTATCAAGAAATCAAGAACGAAGAGAAAACAGAAGCTATTCAACAAAAAATTCAAAACCTTCCAGCACTTATCCCCAGGCGATTCATTAATAATGTAATTAGTTATATGAAGGACAAAAAGAAAACGACACAAAGAAGCCGTTCTTCTTAAGCATAGAATCTGTCTGACGAACCGATGGAATCATAAACAATCCTTTGAATATAAGTAACGAAACCAAAATGATTCAAGAACATGATATTTCGAAGTTGTTTTCTTTTCTATTCTTTTTTGATATGTCATGACGAAGATAAGTCAGAGTTGTAACCGATCCGGTCCGACCGTATCGAATCGGCGCCGGATTGGACCAATTGAGATGATTAGATCGGCTGGTCTTCACCGGTTTACACATATGTTCTAATCTAAAAATTTAATCCTATTTTCTCCCCAGAGTTCAGGCAAAAACTGAATTTTAAAACATTTATCAACAGTAAATTCAGATGCAATTGTAAAAATAATCGTGGTTTTCTTAAGACTTATCAGTTTTACTTTCCTCAATTTATTTAAATATTTTTAATTTTTTAACTGAGCTTCATTTTATTACATGAACAACACAATCATAACAGTGTCACTTGACTAGCTTTTTCTATAAAACGTACGTAAAAAAATTCAAGATTTATACTTAAACAATCATATATTGGGTAGAACTACCCTCTTTTTCGAGAGACAAATAGCTTATATTCATCGGTTAATAACTGTACAGATACTAATCCACTATAGCACGATATAATGCTTAGACACACGTGTTTAGGATTATGGATAAAATTTTCGCCTTATAAGTCTTATCTTTTGCTGTTGTCCATCATTACTCGATGAGAAATCTCGCATAGATTATTGTAAAACAGAGACACTATGTAACAGTTATCCTCTAAGAAATTTATTCGTTTAGTGACAACAATATACAAAAAATAAAAGAAAAAACTTTAGATTTGTCCAGCACCACCATCAACAAAAAGTTCGATACCGGTAATATAACTGCTATCATCCGAAGCAAGAAAAACAGCAGCTTTGGCGATTTCATCAGGTCTACCTAGTCGACCGATGACTGATCCAGCGATTAAAGCGGCATTAATTTGTTTTTCTTCTTCTTCAGAAGTGATAGTATTTTTTAATACCGATGTTTGAGTTGGACCTGGACTTAACGTATTGACTCGAATTTTACGATCTTTCAGATCCACAGTCCAACAACGAGCAAAAGAACGAATAGCCGCCTTTGTCGCACAGTAGACGCTGGTATCTGGAACTCCTTTAATAGAAAGTAGTGATGCATTTAAAATGATTGATCCACCATCTACCAATATGGGTAATGCTTTTTGAACAGTGAATAATACTCCTTTGACATTGATATTAAATAGATGATCGAAATGATCTTCGTTGATGGAATCCAATGGTGCACGATCGAAGATTCCTGCATTTGCAAAAAGAATATCTAAATGATCTTTCTCTTCTTTGATTACAGTATACAACTTATCAAGATCAGCCATATTCGACACATCAGCTTGAACTGCAGTAACTCTCTGTCCACCTAGCTTTTTCACTGCTTCAGTAAGGACGTCTTTTCGTCGACCGGTAATAAAAACATGAGCTGCACCTTCAGTCAGAAATTGTTGAGCAGTAGCGAAACCAATTCCATCTGAACCACCAGTTATCAAAGCAATTTTTCCATCGAGTTTACCCATTTTTTTTTTGCTGTTTTGTCTCTGTGATGATTGTTAGTTACTAATATTAATTGTATGACTTTTTCTTCTCCTAGTACACAGTTTTATACCTAAATGAACGTTATTCTCATGATGACGTTGTATTTTTTTTTCGTTCTCTAAGGATGTGTCCTCTCATGCTGACTCGACGTTTTCTCTTTCTTTATTGACTTACATTGACGGTCGATTTTTTCTTTCTGTTTGAGGTATTTCTCATTATTTAACAAAAAGCCTATTTTGTGTAACTGAACTTTTCGAACAACAAAAATTCGACTGCAATTCAATGATGATTTTTTATCTTTCGAATATTCACGTACACATCGATTATGTTCAGACAAATACCGTAAAACACAACCTCACATGAGCCTTGAAATTATATTTCAAACTGTAGAATTGTCCCTAAGTGAGCGGTCATTACATTCGTCTTTTTCAAAATGACGGAGGAGGAAAAAAAAACACGTGTGTCTTCGAATTGGTATATACCGTTCTTTTATGTTAGTAACACAACGGCAAAAGACAAATTGAGTCATTTATTGAGATGATAGATAATTTTTCTATCATTTAATTTAACATATACACTGCTTTCCAACTGAAAAGGAAACTTTTGTTAGTTTTCTTAGCGGTAATGTGAACGTTAACTCTTTCACCGCGATTCAATTGCCACAGAAAATCACATTTCTAAATACGTTTCATTAGAAAAAAAATACTACAAGATGCAGCGTGAGATGCTCTACAATCTACATGTAAAACCTATTTCAATTGTGTACCTTTTGTTTTTCAAGAAAACACAAAATTGTGTGTGACCAATTTGTGAGGTCGATTCGAGAAGATAATATTTTGTGTCGTGGTTTTTAGTCAATTGGAATAAGCTTTATAATGTAGATGGTAGAGCACTTCACGCTGCATCCTGTGGTATATTTTAATTTTCCTGACGAAGTCATATTAGGTGATAAAAAGTTGAAATCAAGAAAACGAAATTTCACATTCGTGTAGGAAAAAATGATCACTTCGTAACCTCAAAAACTAGTCTCATACAGAGTTTTATTTTCTATGAAAATAAAAATTATACAATTAAAATTAGCCTTATTACGGAAATTGTAAAATTTTTCACACTGCATCTTATGGTATATCCTATTTTTTTAATAAAACGCATTTACAGATTAAGATATAAAATGCAACATACAAAGCTCTACAATCAAAAAAGAGAAAATTCTATGCGATCAGTTTTCGTTGCGTTGAAAAAATCATTTTTTTCATACAAAAGTAAGATTATTGACAACTATATGTTTGATTCTAACAATAACAGATGAAAGTCTTGGTAAAATCTGATTGTTTTGGTCAAAGATACATGCATACATTTTTCGAATGTAAGACTCTTTCTTCCAACAGAAAGGATTTAAAATAGAGCAAATATTGACGTCAGATTTGTATTCCGTGAAATTTTAAATATATCTACAACTCCTTTTTTTTTTAAAAAGAAAATAAATAAAATTAATTTAGATATTTACACTTGATTATTTAAAGCGTTATAGAATTGATAACTTCAACATTCTTCGCTTCTTCTTAAAAAGAAACAAACAAACATTTTTTTTTAAAGAATTTACTATTTTAAAGAGTCACAAAAAGATTTCCACATTCCCATAAGAATCTGTTTCAATCAAGAAAATGAGTGTTGAAAACTATCATCCATATCACAATAATAATTTTGCTTTTACTAGAATAGTATATCATCAGTATCAATATCAACATTTTTTTCTCTTGAATGTATATTTATGCGATTTCATTCAAAAAAACAAACAAACAAATGATAAACTGTATTAAAAAGATAATCAGAGTTATATCAATCAAACATCTAAAGTGATTAATGGTATAATAAAAGAAAAAAAAAAAAAATCAACTTTATTTATTTCACGTAATGTCAACACATACTACCAAATACTACATTTTCTTCCACGACTATTTCCTTGACCTGGTGTACAGTTAAACACTCGATCAAATTCAGCAAAATTAGATAATGGACCATGAACTCTGACAACAAACAAATATATATAGTATTGCTTTTATCAAAGAAGAAAATAAAAATGATTATAAGTACCTAAATTCTGGAATAGAATGAACATCTGTAAGAACTCTATTCAAAGCATAAGCATCAGTAAATTTTGCACACCATCCATGTGCATATCCAATAAAGAACATTTGTTCTTGAGAATATTTATCTAAACCTGGTAATCTTTTATCAACATTTGGATTTTGTTTTAACCAATGTTGATAAGCCTACGATTAAAATAAATTTTGTAAATACTTTCAATAAATTAATATAATTAACTTACAAAGAATGAACTTTTAACTCCTCCATTATCAGCAATATTTTCAGACTGTGTTTGAAGACCGTCTAACTAAAATATATCAAAAGATACTTTTTATATAAGTAAGAGAAACTAACATTCTTATGGATTTGATGCACTGTATAATTACTGTATTGATCAATAATACATTGTTTTCGTTCAGAAAATTCTTGCATTGTGGCATTTGTCCACCAAGGAATTTTATTTCCATCTTTATCATATTGACGACCATCATTATCAAATGCATGTGTTAACTCGTGACCGATAATCATGCCTATGCCTAAATCAAAAACAGTATTTAATCAATGAAAATCAAATGATTACATACCAGCATAGTTCAGATACCTAAAAAAACAAATATGACAATAATTATTTGAAGATTTGAAAGAAAATAAATATATATACTTTGGTGCATCTTTATGAAAATATGGCATTTGTAGAATACCAGCTGGAAAGGCTAAAAAAAACAAAAAAAAATTTTTGAATAATTAAATGAAAAATAAAATATTACAAATAGTATTTGTTGATGGTTCATAAAAAGCATTGACTACAGTTGGTGGTAAATCAGCCCAAGCACGATGATCTATAAATTCACGAAGTCTTTGAAAATCTTCTTGAGCTTTTATTTGTTGCATTTGAAGAACATTATGAATATATGATTTATCAAAAATATACTATACAAATGTGAGTCAAATTTGTAATGATAAATAATATTCTTACCTTAGCATACATTTTTTCCAATTGTGTTATATTATCACTTGCTAAATAGTCCGGATAACCAACATTCTCATAAATAGATTTAGCCTATATATAACACATGATGAAATGATCTTGTTTTTTTTTAACAGGAGAGAAATAGCTCATTTCGTGATTCTGTATGATTTCGACTACTGGATTTATTAGGAGCTTTCACTACTATTCTAAGGGCAAAACTTGGCGTTGTTCGAACCATATCGAAAACGAACCTCTATAAATCCCATGAACAGCGCGGACAACGCTATGTTTTCTTCTTACAATAGTGAAGAGTTCACTATCATAAGGATCAGCGCTGCACGAGGCACGGGGCGCCCCACGGGTCCTCGTGATTTTTCACAGGGCGGGGCGAGTGAGCGATAAAAAAACCACTTGTAAATAGAGTTGTGTTCGTTTTTTTCGAAATCTCAACATATACGTCCCTCTCAACTTGTGTAAACACCAAGCGAGTGGTGTATTTGCTTAAAGAAGGTGATATCTCAGCAACTATGATGACTAAATTAATTTTGACATCATAAAAAAGCAATATTACCAAAATTTATAAAGTCATATAATGTCATTACGGGGTGGAACAAGGCACGAGGGTAAGTTAACACGGGGCGGGTGGGGGTGTAAAAAACTGTGCCCTGTGCAGCTCTGATAAGGACAAAACATGATGTTGTTCGAGCCAATCATGAGTTTTGCAGGGATCGTCTTTCATATAATCCGAATAACATCATGTTTTCTTCTTTCCAAATTTAGGTTCCACCGCTGAAATCTAGAAAAACAGCTGAAATAGAAGAATGAATTCGAGTGATTCCAAATGATTCTGTTATCCATAATCAGCTATTTCCTCTTTGTTTTTTAATAAATTCTTTTACTTTGTCAATAGCTTTAGATTTTGTAGTATCATCCATCCATGTAACATTTTGAAGCATTATATTGATTGAATTTCGAATATTTTTCATAATATCTTTTGATTGATTACGAGCATTTTTATCAAAATATTTTTCAATATAAAGTTTGGAAACAGCAAAACCCATATTATCATTAACATAATTAGCACATATTGTTGCACGTGTGCGTATAGTATTAATGTTAGAAAATATTCGATCAAATTCTTCACGAATACTTCGAATTCGTTTTGTCATACTATTTGCACGATTCATTATAAAACGCCAAATTAAATAATTTTGAACAATACGTGGTGAAGCTTCTTCAAGAATCAAAGCAACATTTATTAGATAAGCAACTTCTTCAATAGTTACAATATCTGTATCGTGTAAAATTACATTTCCAAAAAGATATAATTGACGAAGATAATTAGTAAAATCAAACTATATAGAATTATATGAATTAAAAAATCAATTAAATAATAAATTTACATTAGATTTCAATGATTTAGAAATATTATTAATAGTTGTTCGAATAGTTTCATTATTTCGATTGTATTGGTCAAAATAACTCCAATAATACTAAATGAAAATAATATTATAAAATATCGAAAACAAAAATAAAAATACAACTAAAGAGAAATTACTTGAGATATTTTTTTTTCAAATAAATATGTGGAAACCACATCAGATGAAATTGCTGATGTGTCATTTGTTAATGCTGAAGCTAGATCACTCATAAATTGACGATAAGCAATAGTAATCATAGTTTCATCGTTATAATATTCACGTTGTTCTAAACCAAGGCTACCTTGTCCAAGCTAAAATATTTTATTTTTAGAGAAAAGTTTCAAAAAACTGCTATTTCCTACTTCAATTTGATAAACCGATGAATTTTCTTGATTAATTACTGTATCTACACTATATATAATATTATTATCGTATTTACGTAATTTGAGTAAAAGATCGAATAAATTAAAATTTGAAGAATTCCATGAAGTACCTTGTAAAATAGGCCATCCACCAAATTCTGTATTGATAATTGAAAGTATTGGTTCAATACCATCAATTTCAATATTTTCTTCATTTATACATGATTCATATAAATTACGAGCATTAATAATGGATTTTGGTTCAGAACTTTCGTCTAAATATGGTGTTGATAAAAGATCTTAATAAAAAAAAGAAAGAATAGAGATCAATGAGAACATTTCTATTCATACCTATTATATCTAATTCTAATTGTGTCTCCAAAAGACTGAATAAGTTTTGAACACCGGCTAAAATAGATTTTACAAACTTATCTTTATTATTATAACGATAAAAACTTACAGTCTTGAGGTATTCGAGCGTTTTTCAACCATGTTCCACAAGCAAAATGATAAAAATCTTCGCATGGTTCGACTGTTTCATCTATACTTTTGAGTAAATAATTAGCTTCAAAATAAATAATTATTTTCTTATGATTTTCTGATGAAATAATATTATAAATTACCTGCTTCGATACAGTACGGAGTCAAACATAAATCTTGATCGACTAAAATAGCTGAATTAGCAGTTCTGATTTTAAAACGAGAACAATACCTTTTGGTGTTGTCGTCGTTGATGTTGATGTTATTGTTGATGTTGATGCTGTCGTCGATGTTGATGTTGATATTGTCGTTGATGTTGATGTTGATGTTGTCGTTGATGTTGATGTTGATGTTGTCGTTGATATTGATGTTGTTGTTGATGTTGATGTTGATGTTGTTGTTGATGTTGATGTTGACGTTGTCGTTGATGATGATGTTGTTGTTGATGATGATGTTGGTATTTCTATTGTTGTTATTTTCTTGGTTTTTTCGAACCCATAAAGAATAGCGAGTGCAATCGTGGTAATGACAAAAATTACCACAAGAACACCTAGCAGTCTTGGAACTGTATTGGAACAAGTTTCAGATTTAGATGGCTTGCTAAAAAATATATATAATGTGCACTACTCTTTGAAATATTGATCTTGAACTTCTCGTTTTCACATGGGAACTATGGTACAAACCTGATTATTTCTACTGTTCCCTTACTGAAGCGGCTCGTCATATTGGCAATTCAAGTCAGTTTGTATTTTCGTAATGTATTTGACAAATTTCAATTAGAGAAGTAAAGAATAGAAGTCAGGCTCATGGCAAATAATGAGTAGATAAAGTTTTAACAACAAACATCTTTCTTCAATGTGTAAGTGTAGATACGAAAAAATCTCATGTTTGCTTATTTGTGATGATAAGATATGAGAAGGAAGAAAGAATAAACACAATCATCATGGTTTTTTTCAAATGAAACAGAAATAAGCACTCAGGTCGAAGAGTATGGATCGGTTTTGGTCGAAATACAACGAAATCGCCAAAACTTAGAAACTATGTTCTGGACTAGAACTCGTCGAAGTTTTTCGCTCAATTTTCTGTCATATCCGACGGAAAAATGTGCGTATTAACCTGCCTTTTGTAGCCGCATCAAGGGGAAAAAGCGCGACTCCAGCGGTACTCCAAAATAAAATCGGAGTACTGATGAAGTATCATTGGAGTACGTGTTCCTGGCGTCACGCTTTTTCCTTCTCAAGTCACATAGTATTAATAAATTCTAGTAGGCGAATCGACGATTTTTGTCGAAAGTAGAAATTATGTTGTCAAGGTTTTATGAGTATAATATGTTTAATCGTTATTGAGATGCGCTTTTCACCGTTAGAAAGAGGTTAGATGAGTACCTATATAGCTGAAAGTTAAAATGCTGTATAGAAGTTGTTTACGAGCTTTTTTAGACACTACTGACTAACTCATGTGATTAGATAGATTTATAAATACAGTTTAGTCAAATTGTAGCGTAACATGCATCTCTATAAACGTTTAAATTTTCGGTCATTTTTGAATTTTTTCTGAGATACAAAAAAATATAAATCTTTTTGAGTGTACCGACGATCAATTTTAAAAAACTTGCACTTTGGATCTTTCAAGTACATAGACAGTATAATCTACCGATTATCGTAGCGTTATTAATTCGATGATTGGGCATTCTTGGTTGTTTCAGAGCATCTCACATATACTATTTATGATAATCCCAACTAATCTATTCAGGGTGTCTAGCGATGATTTTGCACATCTTTTTGTAACCACGTTACTACTGTTATTTGTTATAACAATTGTATGTGATTCAAAACAGTTCTTTTTTCGCTATATAATCAAGTTATTCTTTACTACGTATTTTAATTCTGTCCGAATTATATTAATTCTTTCAGATTCTAGGCAACCTTTCATCTTCGATAGATAAAGCACTTGACGCCTCTATCTATATAATTTCATATTCATTTATTGTTTATCGTAGATGGCATCTTCGTGCCAAGATTATTTACTATGCAAGTGATTTATACATCCTCGAGCCTAGTAATGCAGGTATAGGCAAAGGTTAGATGCAACATATCTCGGAATATATTACTACACATACAGCCATGGACAAAAGTCTTGCAACATATCAAAAACTATCAAAACAAAGGCTGTTCGCTTTGAAGCTTCTACCATAATAAGAATTCAGTAAGCCTAGAGCGAAGGCAAAATCACAAGACTTGTCCATTTGCCATGGCTGAGCTATAAGGCCAACACGAAGAATTTTTTCTTATCATGTTATCTCACGTTAGGAAAAAGATAGAATGTAGTTCGACCTACCGTTGGAAAGCCTGCATTTTCCTGTTTCAGCGGTAAAAGTTTCATTAAAAGTGGATGTATCTTCATTAAGTCATGAACTAGCCTCTGACAATCTATGGAATTGGTATATCGCAACCACACTAGAGATTGACTCAAACATCGGGCTAGACTACACTTTTAGACTTAAAAATTTTACTATAGACTATTTACCGATGCTCAATTCTATGTTCAATTTTTCAGAAGTACAGCTACTAGAAAAGTAGACATTCATACCATTCTATATCTCAAGATTAACAACCCTGGAAAACCGCTAAGTTACAGCAGTTAAAACGTTCCTGTATAACATGAAGAGATTATCATCAGAAATATCTCTTAAACTAAAAACAGCGTTTTGTTTTCATCAAATCGAAGAAAGTTAGTATGACCTTTTACACGTCACTACCTCTTGCTTATGATTAAAGCAAAGTAACTGAAAAGAATTTAAAAAAAGACAAGGATTTTCGAAAGTTTAAGCTGATCAACTATGTCGGTTTTAAGCAAGAAGTAGTGATGTGCAAAGGTTATGCTGATTTTCTTCGATTTGATGAAACCAAAATGATGGTTTTAGTTTAAGGGATAGTTTTCATGATGGTCTCTTCATATTACACAGGAACGCTTTACCTGCTATATCTTGACCGTTTTTCAAGGCTGCTAATCTTGAGATATAGAATTATATGAATGTCCACTTTTCTAGTAGCTATACTTCTGAAAATTTGAACATAGATTTGAGAATTCAAAAGGTATCCTATGATTTTGAAGCGATCGTTGTCACAGTTCAAGTATATTAGATATTTTGATATGTATATGGTTACATTAGCATAGATGTATAATGATTACAGATCATATTGACAGTACATGAGAAGTATATGTACCTATTTAAGTTACAAAGGTAGACCCACAAGTGTATTCCGGAGATTACAATTATAATCGTATCAATTTACTACATTTACGTAGGTTCCTGATACTAACTAAGGAAAAATTATCGGCTGATACTTCATCTCTAGAAAATTAGAGTCAAAACATTGTTTCACTGGATGATACGTAAAAATAATTCTATACACTGTTCAGCATATTATATGTATTTTTATAATTATTCTTTAGAAATAAGGGTAGGAGAAGCAGGAATGTCTCGAGTGGAGTTCAGGAGTAGAGTAAGCTCCCTCCTCCCTCTGTCATCCACTCAATAATCGAAAATCTTCTTTTCTTTTTTGCAGACAACTTTTGGGAAAAAGTTTTTTAAATTTTTAAAATAAAAGTCAACTTCACTGCTAATTTGTACCGAGCTCGAAACATCCTGAACTAGGGGAGAATGTTTTGATGAGAGCTGATTCAAAAATAAGCTGATCATCATTGATTTCATTAGTCTGAATTGTTTCTTTTAATGTGGTAAATAAAACTTTAGTTTTAATGCTTATAATCTTCTATAAAAAAATGTTCGAAGCAAAGTAAATCCCCCTCTATAAAAGAAGACCATCCCATATTATAAGACTCCCCTGAGGATTTGATACGAAATCCATAATAGAAGATCCGGGTTTTCTATTCAAAATATTTTTTCGGTTTTTGATTTTCAAAACCTACTTCTCTGGAGTTCAGTGAGTATCAAGTTAAAATCTTTCGTGATTTGGCATTAGTCATGTTTTTCAGCTTTTAATCTATTTTAGGAAGCAGTAGGTAATACTGATACTGGCTAATTCAAATATTTTCAAAACAGTGGTAAATAAAGCTCCTATGATAGCATCATATATGTAATACTTGAAACTTGAATTCAAGTATTCAAGTATTGAAGTATTCAACTATTCAACTTTTCAAGTATTCAACTATTCAACTTTTCAAGTATTCAACTATTCGAAAAGGGAGAGGGGAGGCATTGGGAGCGCAGAACTTTACAGAGCCGCCTGCAGGCGAGGGCGTAATGCTGACGGAGGGCGTAGCAGCACCACACAGGGGCAGCTGAGGGTAAGGGTGCAATGCTGTAGGAGGGCGTAGCAGCGCCACACAGTGGCAGCTGAGGTTGATTGAATACTTGAATAGTAGAAAAGTTAAATACTTGAATAGTTGAATACTTGAATTCAACTTTCAAGTTTGACACTACTGGCCTAACATTAGAATGTGTGAATAAAATCATTCAAATAGAATTTCAAGCTATAGATCTGAAGTCGCGCTATCTGGAGCATATATAACATTCGTAGTTTTATCAGGATGACATACCGTTTTATGCATTTTTTGGAATGATTTGTAGAAATGACTGGTTTCAAAACAATTTTGTCTTATGCAGTTCTGGAGAAAAAGACTTCTCAATATCTCTTCTTTCAACTAGCGAAATCGAAACTTTATATCTTGTTTTGTTCTTCAATTACTCAAAAAATATTCACGACTAATTTATAGATGGACAGGCATTAGTTGCTCCATATGGCTGAAGTTTTATCTTCAGTTGTAACTGTCAACAATTGCTTTATGTCTGAATATCTAGCATTAAAGATAATTACTTTTACAATTTGATATATTATTTCGTTAGGTATGACTAGTTGAAGTGAATAGGGCATAGTGGGCAACCAGGCGGACATGACCGAAAGTTCTATTTTCCCAAGTTCAAATATCGGAATGAATACGTCTATGGTTAGTCTATCTTACCCTAAAACTAGATTTCCAGAAATCGAGCCATACCCCTGGAAAAGTCCAGCGTCAAAAAATTGCTCATAAATCGATAATTATACGGAGACCATTCCTTTTTTCAACTTATCAAAACATTTTAAAAAGAAAAACTATCTGAAACGAATGACTGACCCATAAGCTATATTGGATGAAAAAATGATTTCGATTGAACCAAAAATGAAATAGAAAAAAAGTGATTATTGGGCCAAAAATAGGTCAAAAAATAGGTCATACCGTATTTTATGAACGCTACAAAGAGTTTTCATCCGATTGAGCTGAAATTTTCACCAATCATTCTCCAATGTGTGATTTATCATTGATCATAGCGCGATGTTGAATCAGTGAACACAGGCCGAGCTAGAGGTCTCCCAAAAAACCAGGTTTCTGCCCAGGAATGGCTAGTTTTGAGAAGATGAGAACGTTTTGACGCAAAACTAAGATCATATTCGGAATCAGCTCATCGAGCTGCATCGAATCATATATAACAAGAAGTGTTTCTCAAAAAAAAAAGTTGGTTCTTGTGGTCGATAAGGTTTTGAAAAACAGCCTTTCCATAGTTTTTAAACGCTACAAAGAGTTTAAGTGCGATTGATCTCAAACTTTCACTAATTATTCTTCCACGTCTGATTCATCATTGACCATAGCGCGACTTCGCACTGATGCGCTTAACCGGTGCTATGAGTCTCCTAAAAAATGAGGTTTTTGCCCCCGAATCCCTATTTTTTAAAACAAGGCATCATTTTGATGCAAAACTAAGGTGATATTCGGAATCAGCTCGTCGAGCTGCATCCAACCATATATAATAAAAAGCATTTTTTCGAAAAACAATTTTTGACCTTCGTGCAAGGAAAGCTAAAAAAGATGAGTCATTCCGTATTTTTCGAGCATTATAAAGAGTTCTCATTCAACTGAACTCAGTCATTTACTCACTGTGTTCATCTATATTAAATTTTCGTTAACTATATACATCGTATCGCATCAGAGACCATATACTATGCTAGGAATTCCTAAGAAAACCCTGATTTTTGACCCTAATTCCTTCTTTTGGCTCCCCAAATCTCTTTTTTTATCCTTAAAATAACATCTTACCGAGAAACCAAGGTGATTTTCGGAATCAGCGTGCCAAACTACGTCGAATGGTGTGTGACACGATGTATTTTCTAATAAAAACTTTTTTTCGAAAATCTTGGCAAAGGTACCCCACAGGTGATTTTCACGAAAAATTTTTTTTTTCAAAAAGTGCTTTATTTGCTTAAAGACGATTTTCTAAGTGATATATAATCACTTCTAAGCAATAAAAATCCGTTTCAGAGCACGAAACTTACATGTCCGCCTGCTATACGAAAGTTGCCCACTGTGTAGGGCATCATATGCGAGTGCTTTGGATTATCTAGGACTACGAGTACGATGTTTCAGCTTGCTCCATAAGTTCAAAATAGAGTAGTGATGAAAGCACTGATTAGTTACCTTAATTGATATAACTACTGTTAAAGTACATGAATTAGTTAGGAACTTACTGAAGAAGGGAGCTAAAAAGAATCTAGCCATCCTTCATTGGGAATTTCCTTTAGAGAAATAGAACGAAAAAATTTTTGTACAACTGAAATTGTGAATAATTACTGTTTAGCTTTTCCTACAGAATATTCGTCCCTCTTTTCAGAAAATGTCTGCATATACTTTATGTATCAGATAATATGAGAGGACATGCACTGGCATAAGGATTTGACCTGATTTTTAGAAAACTTCTCGTTAAATACTATTAGAAGGCCCCCCCCCCCCAGAAACTTTTTACGCTAAAGCACAATAGAAGACTCGGGATCTTTATTATGACGGAGGATTTACAGAAAAATAGTACATTGTTTTCTCTGTCTTTACATAAAAAAAGAAAATTTCTCTAAGTTCTCTATAAGAAAATAATATCGTGCTTGCATTACTTGTGGATTGTCCCACATAGTTGACGACATAATCGAAACACGGCACACTTTATTTTAATGCATATGTATAGACTATTTTGATTGATTCTTGTGACAATAAATTCAAAAAAAATTCTAAGAAATAATTGCAATGTAAAGATCTGAGTTTTATAGCAATTGCCATATATTCATAATTGGAAGAACGAACGAATCATATTATACCCTAAGATAAAACTGTTCTTCTTTTAACTTAAAATAAATTTTCAATATCAATTAATTTTTAAAATTTAATGAGCAACAATTTTTATATTAAAAGCTTAATAAAACTAAATAACATATGTAAATGGATTAATAAACCTTATGATGGATGAAAAATTTGATTTAGATCGATAGTACTACAATAATCACTTATATTCATCATTGTCGTCTTTTAAAATGAATTATCTGTAATAATATCAGTAGATTAACGATTTAGAATGTTGAAACATTAGAATTTCCACATGTTCAGTAGTTAAAAGCAACTCATTTCGACTTTAAGAGGTCTTAAGCGGGATTCAAAACGATTTATGCATAAAATAGTTATACAATTATTCAACATAGTGTAAACAAAAGCATTCAAAACACAAAGAAAGGCAAAATTAATATTTGAAATACTCAATATTTATTCTAATAATTCAATGATTCAAATTTATAACAAAAATCTACTAAAAAAACAATAATCCAAATCATAGCTTTACTCTCACTTAATAGCTGATGGATCTTTGTTGTTAGGCAAGAATTGTCTAGTAGATAGTGCCACTGCCCATGCTTCTGTCTTTCTAACATAAGAGGGATCTCCATAAGGGAATTTCGGATTGATCATATGCCGATCAATTATGACAACAGCCAATGGACCAGAATTATATGCACGTAATGCAAGGCCCCAATGACGAAATTCTTTATAATTCTGTCGTAAATAATAAGCACCAGCCAGTACATTTTCTTCGTTTCCACGTTTTCCTTGGAATTCAGTTGGATACTTTTGTTTCATTTCTTTCATTGTTGTCTTACTGACTTGCATGAGTCCAGCATCATATTCCCACAGTTGACTTATTCTAGCATTAACTTCTTCATCTCCACTCGATTCTTGATAAATTACAGCACCAATTATTGCTGCAGGAACATCTGTTATTTTTGCAGCCCATTCAATAATATGACGCCATTTACCAATTCTTTCATCAGTATCATCATCTAATGTCAATGAGAGAGAAGCACGCTTAGGCAAACCCTGTTTCATATTGGATAACATATCGTTATAGATGTTTATCGTTCGTAAGAAACTAATGTGTTTTTGTTCTTCTATCAAATCTTTTTATATTTTGCAAATAGATGAATCATTTTGTTTCTTTCTCTTAAATTTTTCAAGTTTATCGCCATATCTATATCTGTAAGTGTGTAAGAAACAACTTTTAACTCATACAATGACAAACAAGGAAAGATGTGAGAGAATAAAAAATAAATGATTTATTTATCTGAAAGACAGATAACCTTTGACGAAAGAAGAATTAAAAAACATTAGTTTCTTGCAAACTATAACTATTTGTATAAATACGAAGTTATTTAGAGGCAAAGTATAAATCTTGAATTAATAATTTTTTTTTACATATATAAAAGAAAAATCTGATTAGAAATAATTATTTTTATTTTATATATTCTATCATCAAAATAATTCAACTCAATCATGTTTTTTTTATTAAACAACAGTATCTGAAAATACATTTCAATAAATTACATTTTTAAGAGTTAATTAGATTTCGAAATTCTTAACAATTTAACAAAACATTAGAAAAACTCTTCATATTTATTGATTAAATTCATACAAGTTCTTATGAAGATTATTGATGTTCGAGAATATATAAGAAAACAAAACTTCAAAAAGAATAACTGATTTAAATCAATTAATTTTGATGTTTAATGAAAAACATTTATGAGAAGATTGTGGTTAACTATAGATTCAGTAATTTTCAAGAGAATCAGTTTCAAACATCATCGAAATCCATTAGTAAACATTGAAACTCACAAAGTTCAAAATTAATTACTTTTCTATTAGTTTTGTTAAGTCAGAAATTAAACAATCCAGTGGAAAATTTTCCACTGGGTAGTTCTATTGCAACAAATTCTTAACTTGGCGTGTTTTTTTTAATACTATGTATGACTTTCGAAGTCTGGATAAACAAAAAGTTTGAATAGCTATTGTGATGTGTGATATACTTTCGTCTTTCGATAAAAAGTACTTTCACCAAGATGATTATAATGAAGCACTTGATAAGTTTTATTCCTACTAATATTTAGAGTTCACACAATAGCAGACCCTTAACATTGAATACAAACTATAATTCGTAAAAAAAATCACATTTTTCTGGTGCCTAGTTGAAATTACATAAACAAACAAACGTTAGGATACCAGACTGATTAATCACATCCATATACAGAATTGTTAGTTCACTTGAACAGTCATTTTCACATAAACAAGTCACGGATAAATTGTATAGAAGGAATCGTATAAATGAGCTTGATGTGTACGCTCGAATTTTTGAGGCTTTTTCTAATGTCCATTTATCCAATTACTACTTATTCAATTAATAGTATATTCCGACAGTGGAATCCAATAAGATTTTATCAAATTTTATAAGATTCTAATTCGTTCCATATGAGATGCGATAAAATTTCTAAAACTTCGAAGAAGGCCAAGATTTTTACTTTAAAGTGAAAGTTAGTGGCAATTAAAAATATATATTTGTCAAATGATTGACTTTCTCGAGTAATCCAAACAAGATCTGACAGTTTGTTTTTATTATTGACATATGCTAGATAGATAAACATTTGACATTTCATTTCGAATCAATCATTTTTATTGTTTAACACATTCGAGGCGATTCGGTTTTAATAGAGAATAGCTCTAATAAATCCATTTTCCTGTCTATTCTTCTTTCAACAAATGCACTCTTTGACCTTTTCATTCTATGCTGGCTCGTTATTTCCTTTTTTCTGTTAGTAACATCATATGGACAGTTACTTTTCTCTACGAACTGGATAATTTAAGTTCAAACCTAGTGCAAAACAAAAATCAACAAGCTGTACGAAGCGCAAACTCGCTGATCACAAGCTCGAAGCAAAGGAAGGATCTGCGCAAGTTGTTCAAAACTCTGTACTAGCTGTTACGAAAAAAACAGGGAACAACAATCGAGAGAAACCTGTCATGCAACAATAAAGGGAGCAAAAACTTTGTTCTGATTGTAACAAATTTTTTTGTCTTGATTGTTTCAATGAAAAGCATCACGCTATGCAATAAATGATTTCAAAAATAGTGAAAGGAGAGCAGATGACACATTATATGTAACCTCCCACCTAAGGATAAACGAGAAAAAAGTGTTTTTCTATTAAGTATCTTGTTAAAATATAGTGGGGTCCACCGGTGGACCCCATCGCCTCGAATGTGTTAAACAATACATATCAGAGATGGAATCGATTCATATTTGTTTCTTCAAACTAAACTGAGTCGAATTCATGAAGATATTAATGTTTTTTAAAGAGAAATCTTTTATACGTACAAATCAATAAACCCAAAAATCAGATCTGATCAGTTCATAATCGAATAAAGAGTATGTATTAAAGTTAAATATTCCATGACAATATAGATATGCAATATAGAATTGCTAGGATCAGTAAAAAGTTTCTATAAAATGACAACAACAAGAGTGTAAATCAACAAACCACAAGTTATTTTACTGCTAAGCATCAAAATTAGTCTACTATGTTCTTTTATAATCTCATTTTATGCTAACATAATAGATAAACTGCTTTTTGGAACATCTAGTACATGTCTCTGTCACATTCCTGAACAAACAATTTTCCTCTATATCTGCTCTATTTTTCTGTGCTTTCACAGTTTTAAATAAAGTATTGTATCGATTGAAGCACGAAAAGAAGATAGATGGACTAGAGAAAGCATTCTTTTTTATAAGTATATATATATTCATATTAAAAATGAGAATAGTCATTACAAATATTTTAAAAGAAGTAGAAACAAGTTACATTAATACAATATATATTTATCTAAATGATCAAATTTTCAAGCAGTATTTCATTTATTTTCAATATACTCAACGAAAAAATAAAACTGTGAAAAATATTAAATCTAAACAAGAATAAATAATGAACGTATAAAGACAGTGCAATTAAAAAAAAATGAATTGAACATTCAATCAGAAAAGTGTTAAGCAATCTTAGTTAGAAGTAATGCATAATTGTATACAAATCCATCTTCTATCAGATTTCTTTATTGTTCTATCTAAAAAAAAAACCATTCTTCTCAAATGAATATGAAAAACATCGATTCTTGCTGACGGAAATTTCCCACCTGTTTGATAATTTTTCATCAAACCGATTTAAATTGAATCAATATCCAATACGTAGTCTAACTGATTTCTATCAAGTATATAAATGGAAACCTGTGGATCACAAAACTCAACATATTATATTATCGATCTCTATTAAACATCCTCTAATAGAGTTATCAGGCATCCTCCGAAATGATATTCTCATGTGATATGCATAAAAATAACTCTCTACCGAACGATTTATGGAACAACGTCTAATCGATGTCACTCGACATGTTTGATGGATATGATTCAACGATGTTTCTTATTTATTATTAGAAACAACTAATTGAAAGAGCACGAAAAGTTAAATGGAATATTGGTTAGCTTAAACAGTCTCGTTAAAGAAAGTTATTTTAACATTTGCTTATTCAAAAGGACAAAATAATAATATATCGAGAGATACTGAAAAAAAAAAGAAAATCTAGACTACAACGGTAATCATGCGCAATGATAAAGATCAAATGATATATCGCATATATATGCCATAGATTAAATCTTTACAAAACCCAAAAATTTTCTCCTCTGTCTTCAACACTTTGCCATAGACAGGTTGTATTACCATTAAAACTAACAGGTATAATTTGTGGACGAGCAGCTCGTTGAGCACCAATGAGATAAACACAAATTCGACTGTTCGATTGAGATGGATCAGGTATTACTTGTTGATTTAATGTCAATGAATATAACATATTAAAATCATCTTTCTCACTAATAACTAGTCCATAATCAAAAGGAGATGATTCAGAGACAATAAATGGATTTTGAATAAAAGAATGATTTGCACTACCATCTACAAAATATATACCATGTTCATTTTCTGTCATTACATGGAGTGTACCGTACCATGTATCATTCAAACTAACAATTGTATGCCATGTATGAACATGTTTATATTGTTGATGATCATTTTTTAGTATAAGTCGACTATTGACTATGACTAATATTGTAAGTATAATGGTAAATGTTAAACTCGTTTCGATGGATAACATTTGAGCAATTTAATTTTTAATCTAATCTAGAAAATAAAACGGAGTTATGTCAATGCCAGCATAATCAATTTTTCTTAGAGAGATATCAACGGATGTTCCGCAAATTGTTTCCATTTTATTATAAATAAACTAGAGAATAGTCTAATATGATCAAAAGAATGGGCTTCGAAAGACTATACTTTGATTTCAGATAAATTCACATTTGCATGAAACTTTCGTTATCTAAAGAACGAATATTACTTTATTTTCATAAAGTAAAACTAAACTAAATAAGAAACAAATCTTTTTTTTTATGAGAACCTAATTTTAAATTTTTTTTCGTAAAATATTGCCTATTGAAATGATATGATTGATAAGAAAGAATATTGATTAATGTATTCTGTTGTTATAGTAGATATTTGTCTACTTACCTAGAATAGAAAGAAATCTTTTTTTATTCTTTTTATTTTAACCTTAAAAAATTCATTTATCTTTATTTGATAACTATGAAGATTTTATTGATCCTTATTATTTAAATAGTAAAGTTTGTATTTCTATTTATTTTATACAGAAAAGATAAGATAACACTATCAGTGTAAAGTATTTTATCATACTGAAAAGTGAGTAATACTATTTTGTTGTAATAATCTTAGAAATGTACGACAAATTTTAATACATGAAGGTAGTTTCATATTAGACTAGAAGTAAAACTGACGTGACCATGATCTATCTCAATGACGAAAAATATTTTCAGCTGATAAGAGAGAGAAAAATGGTTTAACCAATAAAGCCATCATTCGAAAGATGTCATATTCAAGCAGAAAATCGAGATGACAGTTTTTTTCTCGTTCAAAATGATATACTGGTTATATAGTGTATATGAACTACTACGTAGGTAATTTTCATTTTGCCTGTCAACATATACTTCTGAGAATCAAAAGTTAACTTATGCCAGATTTGCTTGGGTTTAAAATATAGAATCGTATTTTTCTCATGTGTTTTTTTGTATATAGCAAAATGATGCTGTTAATTAGTCAAATATTTGATACTGCATAACTTCAATTCTTCTATTAAAATCTTTTCATCTTTCATTGAATTTTGAAAAAATCTCTCCTAGTAACTATATTTTTGCTTGTATTTATAATGATAATCATTTATTTCAGCAATCTTTTTGTAAGAAAAATTTCAGTCTACTGTTTCCTTTTCGACATCATAAAATATAATATTTTTATTATGTCATTGTTTTCAATCGTCGATTATAAACTATTCGAATCAATGTTTTATACGACTAGGGACTTGAATTGATCGATCTTGATTTATTATTGACGAGTTACGATTATTTTTTTCAATGTTTATAAATAAGGCATGTTGAAGTAAATGAAAAGATGAGTGATACAGAACCTTTTTTTGCTCTCTACTGACAGACCATGGCACGCATGTAAACATTATCATTTTTAGATCGGTTACTAAATGAATGTAATAATTTGTTCATTATACATGCTTTTCATGTTTGGTCACAGTTCAATTTAAAAAATATAAAAAATGATTGAATGTATTGGTTTTGATGTCAAAACTCATTTTATATTAATATTAAAAGAGAATTTAAATCGATTAATAAAAAAATTTAGTATTATTTCTGAAGTTTATTTCCTTCAATTTGAATATTCTTATATTAGACGTTAAGTTTGCAGTTTATGTTGCTGCTAGTATACTCATTTCAATTTGTCAGATAAAAAAGTATTTAAAACCGTATATCAGATATTACTAAATATTTTTATAATTAGTTTCCGTGTTTGGATGCATTTTTTCAAGATTAATAGATGTCTATACATATATTGGGCTAATCTTACATGTTTGCAGATAGAATTTTGTTTTGGAAATAGCACTTACTCGTGTCAAAATGTAGGTTATAGAGTCCTGTGGATATATGTCATAGCATGTTTTGATATTTGTTGATGATTTAGTATTTCTATGAATCGTACAAAGTGAATACTTGTAAGACTAACTTTTATGACATTGTGAAAAGTTGAGTGTTTGGAGTATTAGTATAAATTGTGAATACTCGAATTTTAAGCTATTTTACAGTGTTTAGTATTTTAACTATAATATCATCATTACTCAATAAAATTCAAAAAGATTTTTTACCAAAATGATCAGCAAAAAGTGCTCTATTAAGTCTGATATCAAAGGAAATTTTTTGAATATCCGTTCCTACAGAAAGTACTATTGAGAGTAGCCATATGCTGAGAAAGCCCCACCAAGGTGCCCGACATAGATACTTCAAAAATTCTCAGTAATCTTACTGATACAGGTAATGGATTAGATATTCATAGCAAAATGTTTACTGAACAAGTAGTTGTATGGATCCTCGCATCTGGAATTTTACGGAGAAAAGCTCAAAAGGATATTCGAGATTTTTCACGTTCTGTGTAGCAACGGCTCATTCATCGCTTTCTTTTTCACACACGAATTCATATAAACAACTCGATGAAACATAGGAAACTAATATTTTTTTCTAGATTATTTCTTGAGTATTTACTGGTTGAGAAAATGGCGATCTCAATTGTAAATTAAGCAAGGACTATCACGAACTAGTCTCATGGAGAACCAACCAACTCAATTCTGATCAAATGCTGAAATTTGATCTGTTTGAGTTTTCAGAATTGCAAATATCATATTGAATAAAATCTCAAAAATATTGCAAATTTTTTTTTGAAAAAAAACAAATGAAAAAGTCAAAGGTTAGGTTCAATCATCAACATACTGCAATTTTGGCAACAGAATATCTAAAAATACTGTGCGACAGTATCTAATTGAGTATTTGTGCCTAAAAATACTCTAAGGTACTTCAGTATCCGAAAGTTTCTCGGGCATAACAATAGCAGGAGACTTTTTCGGGTACTCTTAACTCAAAACATTGACTAGGATTATACTTTGTATATATAAAAAATAAAAACGATCATACTTTTTTGATCCTCATTTTATCACTTATCATATACTACTATGTAAAACAAGTATTACATTACTTATTTCTATGCAAACAAATCATATCAGTGTTAATTATAATGTATGTCTGGATTAGCATGAATTAGAAGAGATAACTTTTAGAAATTTCTTAAAATTAAATTGGACATAAACAAAAAAAATTCGTTTATTTATTTTAATAAAAAAATTCATATAAATATGAAATGACACACAAAAACTCGTTTTTCTTATATTTTAAAATTCGAAAGAAAAGAAAACAAAACGTAACATTGAATATTTATAATACTAAATACTATATTAGATAGAAGAAATTCATGAACTTGTCTTATCATTTTTTTTAGATAGACAGTTCATGTCTATTAACATACACTAAGATAAGAAAATCATCTTATGAAAATAAAATATTAATCTGTCTCAACAAATAATAAGAAATTTAATTTGTATTTTCCATTTTCATGCCATTGGATCAAGTAAACATGGTCGACGAAATTCTTGACCATGTTCATGAATCCATTTATTTGCAATCCATTTATTACCAATTAATACAGGACAACCTACAACAGGAAAAAAAAGTAAATAATTATTAAAAAACAAAACAAAAAAAAATAACATACCTGCATGTAGAGTTCGCCTATCTCCTAAATCAAATTAATATATAATAGAGGTACAGGGGAAAATATAGTATATAGTAACCTTTGCCTGATGCATGAAGATTATACCAAAATACAGCACTTCCTTTTTTAGGTTTTGTAAAACCACCATTTAAAGGAAAAACAGTTGCACCACCTTGTTCTACGTCACTTAACTAGAAATATTTTATTTATTTTCACATTAATTTAACAATATTTAACTTACATAAGTTAACCAAGTTGCAATACGTTCTTCAAAAAACTAAATTCTGTTGAAATAAACTTCAATAAATAATATTAAACTTACCGTCTTCAAAACTTTCAGTCTCATTTAGTTCTGATAACTAAATTTAAGTTTATTTTCTAATAAAATTCTTTTATATCATAACTTACACGTGAATGATCATAATGTGGTTCATATTGACCACCAATACCATAATTTGCAATCTAATTATTTAATAAATATATTTTATATATCTAATATGAACATTATTTATATACTTGAAGTGATTCAGCTGTGATCATACTTAAATTTGTTACAGCTTCAATTAAACGAGATAAACGAGCTACAGCTGGTGAATCTTCATCTTCCAACCAAGCACTAAAATTTCAATTATTTTAATAATAAATTATAAAATATAATAAAATCTTCAATTAATACATGCAAGAAAATACTACATAGCATGTATTAAATAAATTTATATATGATTAGTTCATCAAATTAGTTAAAAAGAGAATACTTTTAATATTCATTTTTGAAATCAATAGCTAGTTAACATTAGTACACATAGTAATTATAAACAATATTTTCTTTTCTTGTACCTTTTGCTTACTCTGTATTTGGCAATCTCGAGTTCATCCGTGACAGGATTAACAACTTCAGATCTGTTTAGCTATAATTATAATCAGAAAGACATATAGGTGTTTGCAAAAAAAAATTGGAAACCTTCTTTCACAGATATCTTCTTCTATACAAGTGCTGTTCGAATTGTTTTATAGTGTGGTAGATAGCCCACGACAAGTTCTATGTAACAATATAATTTTATATTCTTTTGACTGATTTATAAAAACAAAAACTTATACAAATATCACGTTTCCTTCACCACATCACAAATATTTGTCATGGATATTTCAATTTTTTAACTTTTTCATCTGAAAAATATTGGAGTTCATCAGTCTTTCTTTTTGAATTTCTTCTCTTAATAGTATGTTGGTATATTTGCAGAGGAATTTGTGCATTTTGTTATGAATTATTTCCTCAACCAAGAGCTCTTTCAAATGTTTTGCATAGGAATTGAATAGATTGAGGCAAAACATTTTTATAACTATATTCATGAAGGTGACGACTAATTGTTGATGTAAATACTGATTTGTGGTGTATTGTTGATAATTTTTGTTTCATTTCGTTAAGAGTTATTTCATTGTCATACCAAATGTATTGATCAATAGCTTTTTTTCTTTTACACCAAGAACACGTGGTCGACCATTTTCACCTCGATGTTTAAGTGAACCTGTTTGTTTTAATTTGTCAATATTGTAATAAATAGTACTCAATGAAATGTTTGTTTCCCGATAAATAAAAGAAGCAGATGGTATGCCCCTATTCCAAAAAGACAAAATTGTAAAATATTGATTTCTCAAGTTAGTGGTCGACAACATAATGAATAAATATATATCGAAGAGGAAAGAAATTACACTTCTATATATACAATGTGTAGTATATCTGTCAAGGGTTTAACCCTCAAAAAATTATTTTTATAGTTGCTTATAACAGTAGAGAAACGGCTGTTTTGAAAAAAAACAAATTTTCCAAGTTCTTTGCAAACACCTGTATATATATAGGGTGATCCATAAGTTTGGAAACTTCTTAGAAAAATTGCTTATCCTTTCTTATAACAAATTCAAAAAATACTTAAAATTTGCCATGCAATCCTTTATAACAAAGTAGATATTACCCTAATTTTTCATATTTATATCCTTAGCAATAAAAGAGATATAAAGGTTAACATTTAACATTTTTTTTTCGTCATAATTCAAAAATAAAAATAAATCAAGAATATATGCGAAAACATATACAAAGAATAGTATGAAAATAAGTATATATTCAAAGAATGATATTCAATGGAATTACACTGACGTATTTATAGTATACCTGCATATTTGATTTCAGTATTAATTACTTAACTTTTCAAAATATTAATCTTTGAATCTTTCTTATTTCTAGGGAAAGAGATACGAAAATTTAAGGTAACACCTTGCCTTATCATAAAAAATTAGATATCAAAGTTTGGACATTTTTGAATTTATTGTCGACAAGAATGAGCAATTTTTTCGAGAATCTAAGGCTTATGGATCATTCTATATATTTGTATCATTTCAGTCTCTGTTACTAATTCTATAATTAAATGATTTGAAAGTATTAGTAACAAACTCACGAACAATCACATCTTATAACTATAATATAATTTCTGTTATTTATGTAATGAATATATACCATTGGCATAGCAAGTGATTTTATTTGTTGAATATCTTTATCATTAATAATATCATGAAAAAGAAGAAGATATGGTTGATCTGCTAATTGTTCTTCTTTAACTGGTTGTAAAATAAGATATGGATGATTATTATGACGATAACGACAAAATAATTTTGATCGACGTTTATTACCTAACTAATAAAAGAAATATAAAATGATAAATATTCTTTATTCTATTATTGATCTTCTACTTGAGATCTATTTTGTCGACAAAGATATTCATACACTTTAGATGTGAGTGAATTAACATATGGTCGTTGATTGTTTATTGGATAATTCTTATCTTTTTTTATTGTTGAAATGAATGTAAGATCTATTGAATCATTTGTATTTAAATGATTATTTTGTTGTTGTTGTTGTTGTTGTTCTATTATTTTTTGATTTCTAATAGTTTTTTCATAATAAATTTTATTTTTTTTTGCTGAAACATGATTGGGATCTTAAATAATAAAATAAAAATTTTCATTTTGAAAAAAAAGCAAAGAAAATATTTCATTTTTTTACATACCAATAGTAAGAATTTCTTCAGTGATGTCTAAAGCATGTTCTAAATTTCCCTGCTAAACAAATAAAAAACAATAATTTTATTAAAATAAAATAAATCAATTTTACTTTAAATGTTGCATAAGAAAGATAATCTAAAATATAAGTTTTATTAATTGATTTGTTATGTGTTTCATCTTCAAAATGATCGAGTGCTTCTTCCATCCACATTAATGTATGATAAAAATCATTATTTTCATATGCAACACGTCCCAAATCATAACATTCTAAAGCTAGAAAAAATAAATTTCAATAACAAAAAAAAGAGAAACAATATCTATCTTTAACTAACCACTTAATTTTTTTGATTTATATGTTGAACTTATTTGTCCATTAGCTAATTCACTTGGATTTAAGTTATAAGTATCTTGTAAACGCATTAATCCAATAGCAGATCCTATTGAGTTTATAGAAAACATTATAAATAAAAAAATAAAATTATTCATTTACCAGTATAATCTTCAGATGAAGGAAATAACAAATTATCAGAAATAGTTTTTGAAAAATCTATAGAAGAAAAATGATAATAAAATTGAATTTTGAATACTAAAATTAGTCTACTTGAAGATAATATTTTCTCAATTTTATTCCATTCAATTGTTAAATGTTTAATAAGTAAATGTGAATTAACTGGATTACCAAAATAATATTCTTCATTTCCTTCTGATTGATCAATTTCATCTTTTATTATTTTAACAAATCTTTAATAAAAAAAATGAATAAATAAATAAATTAAATAATATTTATATAATAAATTACTTTTCTATATGATTTAATCGTTGATATTCTTGTTTAAGATAAATTTCTAATTTTTTCACTAATTCAATTTCAGTATTTAATAATTTAGTTAAATGTGTTGTTGATGTAAATAAATCACATTCAATAAAAATTGTTTTGATAAGAATAAGATAAAAAATTGATATAAGAAACATGTAACTCTTCGTTTTTTTTTTTTAAAAACAAAATCTAAAAGAATAATAATCAACTATACTTGTCTGCCATTCAATACATTAATCTTATTAAAAAAGAAATCAAATGTTTATTATGTACGAAAATTATACAAATGGATGTGCTTCATTTTGAATACAGTATCTATTAGTAACGTTTTCATTTTGTCGCGTTCTCTTCAAACGATAAACCAAATATTTGTAATGTATAATTGTCCTTTTTCATCGGTAATATCGACAGAGAGAATAAATCGGTTGATTAAGCACAAAAAAATATCTAAAAAGGTGAAAGACCAATCATCTTGATTAAAGGTTTAATGTATTAATAGAAATTTTTGAGCTCCATGATGATTTATATTTCTTTTTTGATATTTATTTTTAATATACTGTATGTAAAACAATTATCCAGGCACTTTAATACGGATCTTGTAAAGCAAATTTCACATTAGAAAACACTGCATATTCTCAACTTTTTTAAAAATATTATTTGATACGTCAAAGTTTCAACTTTATTCTACAAAAAATATGTTGAATAATATAACATTTGATAGAGAAAATAATTCGCTTTAATCTGGTATACATTAAAAATGAAAATAATATTGATAAAATTCCGAAAACTTTGAGATAACTGAGATCCTTATAGATTTGCTAGGAAATCTAAGGTTTTTTAAATTTGATAAAATGAAAAATTCTCTTAAAATATATCATTCGATTGAGAAGAAAAAATTCAATGAAATCATGTCCTTCATTTTCAATAATGATTAAATAAAAATAGTATTAATTGCTAATTACAATTAGTCTTTTATATAGATCTTCCATTAATCTCGATTTTTAAAAAGTAAAATCAGGTTAAAATTGTTTCTTGAAAGACAAATGTTTATAGAAAACGATATTTTCTATAAAATCATGTACTGGTGAATATAATAAGTTTTTTTTTCTGGATAACATAAGGATCGAGATTTTCAGGTATAGTTTTCAATCTGTTACTATGTATACTGAATAAGACAAAACTTTTGCAATATTTTTTGTTTTACATGTTTATCTTTATATCTGATTTTTCCTTTTCAAAGAAAGGATTCTAGAAATATCACTTATATCCAAATCGAGTTTATTTTTCAGTATTTTATAGAGAATTGATGATTTTCTCTATATGACTCCAAATAACATCTGAAAAAAATGATTTATTTTGTTGCTTTGGTTCCCGAAGAAGTTTTCTGCAATTTTTTATTGATAGAATCTGCTTCTCTTCATAAGATGCATTCGAAATAACTCGAATCAATCCTGTAGATTTGGAGTTAGTCGTAATAAATTTCATATTTTCCAAATTTTTCGGTTCTTTTTTATAAAAAATAGTGCATTGAACAGTCTCCGAAAACGTCGACAATTGTTGTATTCGAAACTATTGATCTAAAAACTTAATTATGTGAATATGCTTATCTATTAAGCTCTATGCATATACCGCAATATCTACCTATAATATTACATTGTAGGGTGAGGATAATTGTATAATTTCATTTAATGTGTAAACAATAACGTAAGTAAATGTACAGAAGAACTGTACAAGAAAATGATCAATAAATAATTTGTTACTATATATAAGTACTGATGATTGTATCCAGTCAGAATGATAAAAATTCATTTTTGATTTTGTAGGATCAAAGATATGTTCATTTCCTCTATTTATAACTATGTATTCTACTTCAAGAATGAAATCTTCTGATAAAAATCTTGTAAAACATGATAGATGTAAATATTATGAATGTTTCCTATCTTAGGCATTTAGCCACGATGATCTACTGGAATATCTCTTATTCAATAAATTCTTTATTTTATAAAAATAAAAACATAATTCACAAAAAAAACCTAAATAATTCTTTACAGGAGTTTTATTCTATTATACAAAAGACTTTTAATGTAAATCAATTTCAAATTTTTGTATTCGATTATTGTAGTAATCAACAACATAAAGATTACCTTCTTGATCAAATGATAAATTATTTGAACCATTGAATTGATTTGATTTTTCTCCTTTTCCATTTCCCCCAACAGCAATAGTTCCTTCATTAGCTCCTTCAGACCAACGTATTATTCGATTATTACCCATATCTGCTACATAAATTTGACTAAATTGATTGACAATTATTCCACGAGGTGAAGATAATTGTGATAAACTATCTCCTCTACCATTTCCACCAGCAACAATAATTCCTTCTTTTGTATCTTTTAACCATTTCATCACACGATTATTTTCACTATCTGATATATATAATGAATCATCTTGATCAACAAAAATGTAAGTAGGACAATTCAACTGATTTAGATGATCACCCTTTCCATTTCCACCTGCTACAACTGTTTCACTCTTATCTCTTATGTTCCAGCGTTTCACTTCATCGTTTTTCCAATCCGAAACATAAAGATATTCATTTTTATTATCCATGGTAAGACTTGAACAATCAATATCTGAGATAATAACTTGTATATTAGCATTATTTTGACGAGGCCATCGTATAACTCGTCTGTTTCCTCTATCAGAGATGATAAAAGAATCATCTTGTTTATCAATAATAATACCTGTTGGACAAGATAGTTGATTATTCTGATTTCTACCTGCATCTATGTCACCAATATTTAAATTGCATTTCCATGAAACAATACGATTGTTCCCAGAGTCGGCAATATAAATCGTTTGATCATCATCAATAAATATACCGCGAGGTTCAGAAAGTTGATTTAATCTATTTCCTGGACCATTTCTTCCAACTGTTGTAATTCCATATTGTTTCCATTTAGTATCTAAATAGAAATAAAAGAAGAAAATTGTTGACAAGAAAAAAATTGAATAGCTGAAAAAAAAAACGAATTTATTATTGATTTAATTGAAAAAAATCTTGGGAAATATGGAATTATTTTGATTATTTTATTACTTACTAAATGATTTAATTACTGAAATTTCATTAATAAATGATGTGAATTTTTCTTGTATTGATATATTTGGTGGTTTGTCAATTTCTTCTTTTAGTTGAATTAATTTTTGATAGAATTGATTTAAATGCTTTTCATTAAATTCATTTTCTTGACGAATTTGTTTCAATTGTTCAGTTAAATGAATTAATTTATTTTCAATTTGAATAATATATTTATTCATATAATTGATTACTATTTGCCTATTTTCTTCTGCAATTTGTTTTATTTTGTTAATTGAAGTTTCTTCCCATTGATTAATTTGTTTTATTAAAGAATATTTTTTTGGATCTTCTTTTCGTTCAATAAGTGTTTGTAGAAATAAATTTCGATCATTTTCAATTTCATCAAATTGTTTATCAATTGTTTGACGATGTTTTGTTAAATGATTGAAACAAAAATCTTGTGAACATCCTTTACAATAATATGTATTCTTAGCTTTTTTACATATAAAGCATTGTATTTTATCAATTGTCATTGCCATATGCTGAATATACTTTTATAATAGTATACTAAATTAAATGTATGAGAATATGAAAAAAGAAAAAAATAAACGTCAATTTCTATCATAACAAAATGAGCCAATATCAATAAACAAAGATAGGAAATAAGAGAATAGAAAAAAAATTATTTTTTTTAGTTTTCATTTAGGTTAAAATTTACAAAAGAAAAGCATTGACACAAAAACAAAGCATTCTGTAAGCCATGAATTCATCCAATTTTTCTGATTCCTATCCCATTGAAAAGTACATAAAAAAAAGTTTATACAAATATATTAGCCAAAAGTATAAATTATCTATCTATATTTTTAAAAAACTGTTTCTTGGATACTCAAAGTCACATGTATAACTGGATATTGATCTAACTCTTTTCTCTTTAGGACTATTTTATGGTCAATGGATTTCAATTTTTGGCTTTTGACACTTTCTGAAGATTTTTAGCATTCCAACAACAATTAAAATTATTTCTAGAGAGCACCTGTGCAGGCCATTTTGAAATTACCGTTGTTATTGATTCTAAAAACTCTTTTGAACTAGCTTATACCTGAAATTATAATTCAGATTGTCGATGTCTTGAATAAGTCTTGTTACTAACAAGTCTGAATATTGAAAATAATTCAACGAATTGAATTAAAATAATAATATTTCGAAGTTTCAGTCGATTGAGTACAGTCAGTGTTAAAGGTTGTATATGATATCGTGCATTATCGTACTTACGTGAGTTTCTTATTAACAAGACGAGAGATAACTCATTCTTTGTCCCTTCTTTCACAAATAAATAGATATTATTTATATTTTTAAATTAATACTTATTTATCATATCTGTTATCGTTCTTTAGAAAGCCCTTTTACAAATGACAGATATACCCTAATATATTCGCTGTGGATAATTTTCTATCAATGTATAAAAGAAAACTAGCTGATACATATTTTCCAAACTTTTTGCTCAACATTTACTCAAATTAGCTGCTTTTTTCAATGCTTTCTACTTTCTATATATACTTTCTTATTAACAATGTGTTGTAGAGTCTAGAAAAAAGCGATCAATAGCAATAATCACGTATAATTCAACGCATTGGTATTAAATAAATAATCAATAATTTCATTCTCAGCGAAAAATAAAATTTGATTTCTTTATTCCTGCTCAATATTCTCTTTCTCGTAGAGAAGAGTCCAGTAAACATAAATTGTTTGTTTGCTTGATTGCTTGTCTGTCCGCAGGGTCAAAAAAACATTTTCTTTATGTTTTCCATAAAACTTGACCAAAGGGTTTGCTGAGGTGGAGACTTCAAATCTGACGTTAGTTTTAATTAATCATTAATCATTAATTATTAATTATTAATAATTAGTTAACAATATTTTTAATAAAACTTGACC
>JAJEKB010020949.1:406485-464374 GCA_022393335.1 Macrotrachela quadricornifera
TTAATTAATCATTAATCATTAATTATTAATAATTAGTTAACAATATTATTAATAAAACTTGGCCAAAGGGTTTTCGGGAGTGGGGAGTTCGAACCTGAGGTCAGTTTTTTAGATTTTCCCTTTTCTGAAAGAAAGGGTTATACACCGTTTAAGCCGGTGGCTAAAAATGCTTAAAGTTTGTTTCTTCGTTTGTTTGTCTAATCCAATCAGATTGCAGCAAAATTTTATCTTTCACAATTCTTTATACTTTGATTGAAAAACAGCTGACTCTAGGGTAATCGGGGTCGAGGAACTCGAATCTGAAGTTAGTTTTTCGAGAATTTTTTTCGGATTCATTTTTTTACACAAAGGATCACTTTTTTTACGAAAAAAATTTTTTTTATAAGGGCTGACCGAAGGGTAATCGGGGTCAAGGAACTCGAATCTGGTGGTAGTTTTTTTGAAATTTTTTTCGGATTCATTTTTTATACAAAGGATCACTTTTTTTGCAGAAAAATTTTTTTTTATAAGGGTTGACCGAACGGTAATCAAGGACGAGAGATTCAAATCTGAAGTCAGTTGCATAAAAATTTTTTGACGATCAATTTTTTAAACAAACAACAAATTTTTAACAAAAAGCATTTGTTTTTTATGTAGTTTGGTCAACGGCCGTTAATGTCCAGGAACATGAATCTGACTTCGATTTTTTAAAATTTTATAAATGAATAGCTTGACGATAATTTACAAAACACGATTTCTACGAGAAAGAGCTGAGCGAGTCTTCAGACGAGCGTTACTTGTAAATTATGTAGGCCACAAAATCTCACTTCACTCCCATAATTAAAAAAAATCGATTAAGTTCAATTTACATTTAATCAACTATATATAATGAGTATTGTTATAACATGCAGATATATACTAATACAAAAGAAGTTATTTATGAAGTAAATTCGTAGAAAATTTTGTAATTATTAAAAAGAAAACTTATTTTCTAAATAGATTCACTGTTATTATACGAATTAATTGAGTTCAGTTGACATTCATGATCAGCCATATATATGTCGCAGGAGAAATTAAAATACAGGAGAATTTAAAATTTTCCTAGGAAAAATTAAAATTTTAAGTTTTCCCAGGAGAACTTAAAATTTTAATTTTTTCTAGATATTTTCTAGGAAAACTTAGAATTTTAAATTCGCCTAGGAGAAATTAAAATTTTAATTTTTCCTATAGGAGAATTTTAAATTTTACTGAATATTCAGTATCAACTGTATATTTCAATTTTTCCTATAGGAAAAATTAAAATATCTTTTACGTCCAGTAGAACCGATAGAAAATCAGAAAGAAAGAAATATTTATATTTAAACACACGTCGCGTATATCATATAACTAGTTTTTAAGTGTCATTTGGTTATTTTCATGGAAGAATTTTATAAATTACTTGATAAACATATTGAAGGTTTAAATCACAAATTTCAAAATAAATTTTGTATAAAACAGTCATTGTATGAAGATATAATTTTGGTTCTTCGAGATGGATGGGGAGATTCTCAGCTCAAATTCTGGGTGTATAAAACTTTTAAATTAATAAAAGTTGGTGATCAGAATGTTGTATATGAAATTAAATCTAATAATCCTGTTGTTACATACGAAAATCTGTACACGAAAATCAAAGAATGTCATGAAAGAGTTGGTCATCACGGTCGAGACAAAACTTGGATAGAAGTATGTAGCATGATCATTAATAATGAAATCAAATAATGTACTTTGTAGGTGAAGGATCAATATGGATGGGTACCACTTGATAGTGTAAAACTCTTTATTGCACAATGTGATGTATGTTCTAACAGAAAAGCGTTTCCAAAACCATTAGCTGGTACTTTAACATTACTGCAATAATAGCTAGAGACATATATTTTTTATTATTTAAGAAAAACCCATTTTGTCTGTCGGATATCTCACTCGTCTTCAAATGGACCTAATAGATATGCGGAGTATTGCTGATGGTGATTTTAAGTGGGTCCTTCATACTAAGGACCACTTCACAAAGTTCTCATGGGCGTACGCGCTACAAACCAAGGAAGCAGAACCTGTTGCTGAAAAGCTTCTGCAACAATTTTATTTATTTGGACCACCACGAATCCTTCAGTCGGACAACGGCAGAGAGTTCGTGGCGAAGATCATAAAAGTACTAGCTTTGTTTTAGTGCTTATGCAGCCTTATCTAACACGTTCGTTTACATTGAATAGGATTTGAAAAACACATGGACTGATCTCATTATCATCAACGGTCGTCCTCGCCACCCGCAGACTCAGGGGCTTGTTGAACGAGGAAATCAAACACTTGAGTCAGCCCTTGGGAAATGGATGCAATCAAATAATCGTACAAATTGGTCAAAAGGTAGACAGATTAACAGATTAATCACCATTTGTGAGAGACTTGGATTTAGGTTTAGCACAAGTAGTATATTCCATTAATACAAGTTCAGCACAGACGATCCAAAAATCTCCATATGAGATGGTTTTTGGTCAGAAACCGAGATGTGATACAGAAATGTGGCAAGTTCTATCTAGTCAAGGTGTTTTGAATGAAGAAGAACTTCCACACCATTTTATCGATGCACTAAATGAATGTGAAAATCTAACAAACGTTGCTGAAATTGCAGGATCTTCAGATGAAAATAAATCATCAAATTCTGAAGTTCAATTACTTCAAACAACATCTAACTTATCTATACCACCAGCACCATCACCAGTTATTCATATGTCTCCTCATATGAAAAAAAGACGAAGAGCTAGATTGTTTTCAAATGATCAAGCTATATTTGTTGAAAAAGGTAAAATCATGAGGCATATTATCCAAGAGAAAGTTTTATATCATCATTTCTTTAGATGAAGAACTTGACATTGATGATACTCCTTCAGTCACTAATCATAAACAAATACGATCTGAAGCAGAAGCTTCTTACATGGCTAATATTGCTAAACGACAGAAATTGTTTAATGATGCATTACGTAAAAATGAATACAAAACTGGTGACTTAGTTGGTTTAAAAATCGATAAAGTAGACAGAACAAATGTTACACCCAAAGTACTACCATGTAAGATAATATCGATTCAATCAGCATCAAACGGTATGAATACCTATCAACTATGTACAACAGCAGCTGTAATAACTTCATTATTTCAAGCGTTAGATTTACTAAATTTATCCAACTGTAACTTTCGTGACTTACGTAACGTCGACCCAACATCTTTACCAAGAATGACTTTTATTCAAGCCTGTAAAGCTTATGTCAGTACAGGATTAATTACTCCTACGGTAGCATGTAACTGTAATGGCAGTTGTTCAACAAAGAGATGTAGTTGCCGAGCAGCAAAAATACAGTGCGGTACCAAATGTCATTCATCAAAACCAAAACCATGTTCAAATGTCTAGTTTAATTCTTGTATCTTTGATATAGAAACGCAATAAAGTTTATACTAAATATTCAGTAAAATTTAAAATTCTCCTATAGGAAAAATTAAAATTTTAATTTCTCCTAGGCGAATTTAAAATTCTAAGTTTTCCTAGAAAATATCTAGAAAAAATTAAAATTTTAAGTTCTCCTGGGAAAACTTAAAATTTTAATTTTTCCTAGGAAAATTTTAAATTCTCCTGTATTTTAATTTCTCCTGCGACATATACGTTTGTTTGAACAGAATTTTAAATGTAGAAAATTGAATTAAATAAGATAGAATTTTATAGATACTCAAATTGGTATATTACTTCTTTTGATGGAATCAATTATCGTCATTATGTGTTATCATGAATTTGTATTTTTTTGTCTACATATGATCTACAATTTCTTTATAATATATTATTTTAGTAATTCATCAATTGCAACAGAAATTATTCATTTGCTTATTACTTAGTAATTAATTGTATTATATGAGATAGAAAGAAAGAAACATAATTCAGACCATACATTCGTTCAAGAAGTTGATTCAATAACGTCTCATTTCATATGAGAACGTTGTGAATGCACGGAAGAATAAAATACGTAAATTAAGTGAAATTTAATCTAAAGTACTATTCACTTTATAAATGGAGCCCACATACTTATTGGATACTAAGCATAAATTGCTATTCTGGACACAAATTAGTATACTTTTGTAGACTATATGTATTCTTCCACTCTCATGTGTTATTTTTCCAGTTAAGATGTGCAGAGGATATGTATAATTGGGAGAAGAACTCTAGTTAGCAAATATTCCAAGAATATCAGAGGAAATGTTATTAGTACTGTAGGTGAAAAAAGCGTTTTGTTTTTATCAATTTTTTGTAATAATACTTTCTTTTTTATCTGTATTTGATGATAGTGGAAGAATGACAACAAAATAGTCAACAATGGATAGATTTAGAACTTTGTCAGTACTCTAGCAGTCATGTATTTTAGTTTGATCAAATAGATCAGAACATTAATTTCTTTATCTAAAGTATTTGTTTCCTCAAAATTTTTCGTTTATTTAACTAATTTATTTCATTAATATATTTATTGAGAATAATAACAGCTTAACTTATACTATTCATCATCTTTAATTACTGGTCGAGATTATGACAAATCATACCTTCATAATTAATTTTCTATTTGTTTTCATAAGTACTTAGATTAATCTAGGCTTGGAATTAGTGATGGCAACTCAAAAAGCTTCTAATAGAATATTTATGAGATAAAAGACAAATACATTATCACTGGGTAGTCAACAATCTTAAACTATCTATGACTATTAAAAAAAAGTCAAGAAGACGATATAGTGTCAATTTCTAGTGACATTTCATAAAATATTAGGAGGTAAAATTTGTTTAGTTATCGAAAAATAGAAACTTTTAATATCCAATAAATCGAAATATTTATTAAAAGTACCCTACTCCCCTAAAAACCGATCTTAGCTCAGGAATGTCCAAATCATATGAAATTTTCAAGATGTATTAGGGATAGAGGGGAGAAACTATGATAAAAATTTCAGCCCTATACCATGAGGTATGACTGAGATCTATAGCTTATTTGGCAAACCAAATTTCTCTGTCGAGGCTCATTCAATATATCTAAATCTTTTTTTTTATTTGAAAGAAAATCTCAAGATGCAGTAGAGTACAGAATATTTTTTTAAAATTCTCACTTTTTAACTGTAGAAAAAGGCTGACAAGTTCAATGACTCAAAAAAAAAATATCTTAACAACGGTAGTCTATTTATATAATTGTTTGTATATGTGATCAAAAACAAACTTAATTCTAAGAAGGGATTTTGTACTGCACTGCATTTTGACATGCTCTTTAAAACAAAAGAACTGTAAATATATTGAATGAGCTCCCACAGAGAAAAATAGATTGTGCGGTTCAAAACGTTTAATATGAGAGAAAACGAAAATCATTGAAAATTTTGACCAAAAATGAAGTGTTCAACAAAAAACAATGTTGTTTCTGAAAGATCTGAAGACGGACTACTTTTCTATACATTTATCTCAATTTCCAAAATTTCTGACGAATATTACCTTTTTTTTAAGGAGGAAGAAGGCCTTAAGTGGTCAAAATTCAGTACATCACCGTTTAAACACTAACATTAAATGTAAAACGAAGTAAAACAAAAAGATAAAGCATAAAGTGTATGTAATCTTAGTCAACATAATAATAGTGCACATCCATTTATCATAAAGCTAGAATCGAAATTTAATCAATATGTTTTTAAATTTTAGTATTATTAAATAACAATCTATTCGTAAATATTTTAAATGTATTCTAGCAGAATTTTTAAGTGATAATTGAAATTCATCTAATTAAAAATATATACGGCATTGAAATTAATGATAAAACTGGTCTTTTTAATTTATTCTTTGCTTGACCTCTTACGGTATGATTCTCTTGTTATATTCAATGATTTTTGTTAACTGTATTTCTCTCTAAAAATGAATCCATAAAGTATTGTATATGGTCTTAAAATATTAACATATGACGTCATTTTGTCAATAACTAGATGACATAAAATGAGTATTGATTCATCAGTATCAAAAATTTACATATATTTTCATAAAAGATATTTCTATCAAAAAAAACATATTATCGCAAAAAAAAATTAACTTCCATGCTTGATAAAAGTTATAAAATCATTATCACATGTGAAATAAGTTTAATATATCAGACAGTTATAAAATATATTGTATATTTGCTTATTTTTGCATTAGTTAATATATTACTAATTCTCTTGATTACTCAAATAGAAATGGTTTGTTTTATATATCTAGTGCATAAAAAAAAGCAATATTTCGTTCGCGTCGATACCGCCTCTCTATACGATAGAAAAAAAAATCATATTTTTATTCACGCTTCATTGCGTATATTTTGTTCTTTTTCGTCATCCACTATTTTCATACAACGCCTATTACTGATTTATCGAAACATATTTACAATGCGAGTAGCTCCACCATACTCGTCTTATGAGGTTCCAGATGTGACTAATGGTACTGTACCTACTACACCAATTCTTTCAAAACGTGAAAAACGTCTTGATAAAGCAATGGCCTATTTTTCATCAAAAATATTACTGGTTCAAATCATACTTGCTTGTGTTTTTGGAGCTACGGAACTTAATTATGGTATTAAATATCGCGGTCAATGTCCAATGGAACCATTAATCAATACGTTTCTTATTGTTCATGGTGCCACAAAAATCGCCTGGGTCATATTAAATATTCTTGCGTTTATTAATGCTAAAGTAATCTATGGAGTAATGCACCAGACGACATTGGCTCGTCAACTTATGCTACCAAATATTGTGTTACAGCTTGTATTTACCTTATGGTTCTTTGCTTGGTTCATTGCAGGTAATGTCTGGGTATTTAGTACTAAGAATCGCAGACAATCTACGAATACAGCAGACACAATTACCTATTGTCAAGAGAGATTGTATAAGGCAGCTTCTGGTCTAATTATTTCGACATATATTATCGGAGGTATTGTTATAATACTAACTATTAAACGACGTGTAATCGGCAAGAAAATTAAAAATGTTGCAGCTAACGTTTCCGATAATGATGATCAGTCAGAAGGACGATTTTAAGCAGAAATTAACTGCAATTGTGTTTTTAATGTTTCCACTTTCAATAAGTAAATAAAGGTTCATTTAATTTCAATATTTTAATGACTTTCAAAAGTTTTTAACCAGTTCAGCGATTTTTTTACTTGGTCCATATTACAATGTTGGAAAGCAAAGTATGGATTAGTGCTTTCTTCGATTGTAAAATTCTTGTTCATGAAACAGATTGTAAGATGTTTACACGAAATATGTAGCCTATGCAACAAATTAATTCAGTCTTTTATCTAGTTCTCCAAGTTATTTTGTATTGAATACTAACAAATTATGAAGTTCGTCTGCTCGGTTCTATTTGATATTGAAAAACCGACTGCGTCTTTCAAAATGCTTTGATTCTTGTTCTGCAATGGTGTCGTCGAGTGATTTGTAAACGCACAGATAAGTATCTGCAGCTGAAGTATAGATCAATTTGAGAATACGTACGATTACTGAACCACTTTCCGTGGTCGAAATCTTTTTTAATATGAGAAAATTAAGTTCAAAATCACAATACTATCTTATATTAATTGATTTATTGACTGACTTCGGTCGAAGAAGTTATCAAACTTTTATATAATATAATTTCAGATGTTGAAAAATATGCTCATATTGCTGAATAACGTGCGAAAATTTCAAGAGAAAGTCTTATACAAAATTAATTAGCTTTGACTATCGTTACCAAAATAATGAAATGAAAATGTTATGGATCGTGAAAAGATCAGTATTTAAAATATTCGATCAATCAATAGTTCGAAGATCATTATACGAATGTTCAATAGCTTTGTTCTTATATTTCTCTCTCCTACGATACATTCACTTCTATTCAAGAAATTTTGTCTTTGATCGTATTGATAGTGCTTAGTGTGAAGCGACAATTGATCAATATCGATTGACAATCTCCAATAAGCTTGCATCTCTACTTCATTTAGTACATCAAATGATGCAAGCTAATTAATATATACTGGAACTACAAGCACAATTTTGCTCTGCCATAAGGAGCGTTTACTTAAAGGTACCCGAAAAAAAATAATGAGATGAAATTCCTAAATCTCAGATAAATGAATTAAGAGAACATAAAATAATGCATGAAATAGTTTCTATCAATGTTATTTTGTATGAAAGAGTATCGATGTTGAAAGTGTTTTCTACAATAAAGTAATGACACGAAACTTTCTTAAGTCTCAAGAGACGTTTGACAATACGTCCTTTTTGAATTGAATTCATTATCAATCGAAACATTTGAATACTAAACAGAGAAATATCAATTTGAACTCGCACCTATCGGATATTGTAACAATTTTTCTTACTTTCGTTCTCGATTTTTCGAGCAATTTTTAAAGTTTTCAAAGTGAGATCCATTATGACAATAATCAGTAAATCTTTATCCTTCAAAGCGGCACTTTTCTTAAAAATTACTGATCTTTGCATTATAATTAGCAGTGTTCCGTGCAATTTATAAATAGATGTAATTATAGTGACTTATCTTTATTGTACTCGGAAAATTGAAGTACATGTATTTTCCCTTTATAGACAAAATGTTAGGTCAAGATACATGTTTTTCAACTGGATATCTCGAAATATTTGTTCTAGATCTCAAACTTTAGTATCAAGTACAATTTTATATACTTTTACAGATAAAGCTTTAGTTTAACAAATATGTTAGTGCATAAGCAATCGTAAAAATAATTATCACAAAATTTAACAATAAATACAATATATTAAAATAATAAAGGATAGATATTCACTTTTTTTTGTCATTTCTATTTAAAACACATTGATCTCTTCATGTATCTCTTTTCAATTTAAAAATTATTAATTTTTACGTTTTTATTCATTATTGTTTCATGGTACTTAGATCTGATCAAAAGTTCTAATTTTGTTACTAGCAATTTTATAAACCAATTAACAATGAAGAATTTTTTTGCATGAATTTTATCAAATTCAACCACTCAAACATGCTTTTTCGAACATGTTCAAACTAGTCACAGTGGCGATCACAATGCTTGTCAGTTCAACTACATGTAAACGTATTTTCTCTTGACTCAAATTGATTCAGAGGTTCGCTCGCAAATGGATGAATGATGATCGTCTCCGTAATATGATCGTCCTCGCGATTGAACGCGACATTATGATCGATCTCGACCTAACAGTAGAACAATTTTCAAAGAAACACATGAATAGTCGGATTTTGTTGTGATGACACAAGACCTTTTTGTTTTTATATGCAGCAAATACATTTTTAAACCCCGCGCTATGTGATCCATTAAAATGATCACAACGAAAGTGTCAATAAGATTTTTCAAAAATGGAGACAGAGGGACCATTTTTTTCGTAACGATGAAACTTCGACTTTTAGTTTTGAAATTACACGACATATTTTTCACATATTATGCGAAAATTCTCTGAGGGCCAATACTCCCTCTGTAAATTTTTCTAGTTACGCCACTATATTAGTCTACCACCTAATGAGACTTAGAAATTAAGTCGAAATCCGGATTGGTACTTATTTTGTTCAAAACTCATCTCACCGTCAAAGATTCTCCGACTCTGATTATTCATCGGTCAACCCTTCGGCGATTTCAAAGGTTTCCCGGAAGCAATTTGTCTTGGCTGATAAAGTTGAGGGCGAAATTTCAGAAAATCAATGGCACCATTACATTCCGCGATCTCGAAAATCTCGGATAATATGTTAGCACAGACGAAAATCTCATGAGACGTTTTTTTTTATCTGCAAAGAAACAGACACACGCACAACCTTTGTTTTCGCTGGACCCTCTTCACAGTCGAGGCAATAAATATGTAAAAGTTTTCTTCAAAAATATTATCGGTTAAAGGTAATTCACATTAACGTCGTCTCCTCATCTGGCCTTTATAGCCGAAATCATACTTTTAGAATTCGAAGAATCCACGTTACATCTTCGTCAACTGTTGGATGAGTATGGGAAAAGTTAAAGATATGAATATCGAGTAGCTTAATCCTACAGCCCAGAGCCCGTTCCCGATCACCTTGGAGATAATAACACATTGACAGAACCTTGTTCGCCGCACCTATAGCTAAGTGTTTTGAATGATGAATCCTCTTTAGAATTTCAAGCTCTTTGTTAAAATATTCGATTGCCATATCAAATCGACCTACATCAAAGTAAACAAATGCGATATTACTGTATGTTTCGGCAACACGTGGATCATAGCAATCAAAGCTTAGTAGATTAGCGAGACAGAGTTCGTACATTTCCAAGGCTGCTTCATAGTTCGCCTTGGCATAATAAACAGTTCCAATATCATTGCCTAAGCTCAAACTATTTGGATACATTTCCAAAAAAAACATGGATTTGTGAACAGGTAAGTTTGCTCCTTCGTTTAAACATAGAATAAAATTATCCCTTTTCTTGGCACGAAAGAAGTCGGCAACAATCTTTGCATATATCTCGATCGAAGTTTGATCAGGTTCGGAGTTATCTTCGATGATCTCCATTGCTTTGTTCATTATCTTTTGGGCTTTCTCATAATCACGGTTAGCTAAGTAGGCACATCCCAAATCACTATATCTCTTGATAAACCTCAGATCCGTTACAGGATAATTGTTAAAATCTATTTGGAGTGAAACATTATAACATTCTATGGCCTCGTCATATTGTTGAATGGTATAGTAAACAGAGGCAAGCTCTTCATAAATTTTGGGCAGCAGTATCAACTTTTCGTTAACTGGTGGATTTTGAAGTAATAAATCGTAAAATTTCACAGCTACATCATAACGAGCCATATGAAACGCCAGTCTTGCAAGACTCATCGTTCCATTTGATGAAATAATTTTATTCGTCAGACGGAGCTCTAGTTGTCTTGTTTCTTCATATTCGTCATCATCACTGAGTTTCAGCTTCACTAACCATACACATTCATCTGTTTCTTCTGCTGATATAATACGAAAGACGGCTCCCATTGTAAACAAAATTTCGTTTTCACTGTCATTATATACGCTATCTTCTGAGATATCTGCGTATGCAATCCTATGATTATTTTTTGAAACTTCGATTTCAAATAGAACACTATGAGCCTCAATATTGGTTCCATCACCGGCAAAAATTGAAGCAATGGCTCGATCCCGTGTGGTAGAGAGAAAACTTGGTACTGAATAAAAACCTCCCACATTATTAACAATCTTGTTCTCCAGTTCAGGTTTTGCCATGAGTTGACCTCGGTATAGAATTAGTGAAGCGGAATCTAATCGCTGTGATTCAAACTTTTTCGTCAATTGAGCGTCTAAATCTCGTATAAAAAACCGCAATGAATACAGTTGTTCAATATCCATGGTTCTTAAAGCTCTATTCAATAATCGGTACAGAAACGCGTCACGTGTATACCAATTTATAGCATCTTTGGTCTTGTAATATATTCTGAATTGTTCAATAACATTGAAATCATATTCATTATAATCACATTTCTCTCGACAAAAGTCAACAATGTCTTGTTGCGTTGTATCGATTTGATTCAAAATTCCTCGTAAAAATTTTGAACACATAAAATCAACGTCCGTGCCATACAAAGGTGCTATCTCACTTCTGCTATTGTCGTCGTCAGAAGTGACAGAGCCAGAAGATAATAATCGAAACTCCGACTTGTCGTTTCTATAGTAGGATCGAATAATACAGTTCTTGCTCAAAATTTCAGACAACGACTCCAAGTCGGAATAAACGCCGTGTATTTTAGTCAGATCTGAATGATCAAATTCGAACGAGCTTAAAACAAAGATTGCATCAATTTGAGCAAGTTCTTCACATAAGTTTAGTAATACAGATTCATCAGTAAAGGCTAGATCCGAAGATATAATTAAACCAATTTTGACTTGACTGTAATTCTGGTCTGTGATAAAATCGATGCATCTATCACAGTCGTGAAATGTAAGTAAGTATGGGTCAATCTTACAGAGTTTAAAATGAGTTGTACTATCAGGCATCTCTGTTAGATCAAGCCATACAGTTATCTGTGAGATATTTTCACACATTTTCCTTCAGAATAGCTTATACAATATCATTTATTTTTATGTCGTGAAGATTGTGTATGTTGAAGTAAATAACTAATGTTATAAAGGCTGCAGGACAGAGTAGAATAGAAACATGCGCTAAAGATTTTAACTCAACCGTTATCTGATAAAAGATAGAATAAAGACAAATAATAAAGAAAATAATATTAAATAAAACATTTTATTACTTTGTTTTCGAGATATTTCATCAGCTACTGTGGATTTCGTCAGTCAAAATAAAATGAAATTACATGGAAATGAAACAACTGCGTGTATACGATGAGGAAAATGTTATAATTAAATTGAACAAAAAAAACGTTAATAAGATAATAAATCATTTTATTATTTTATCAATTTGTTAAATTTTAATTGCCTGCAAAAATGACCGATAAGGTCATTTGAAAATATTTAATTCATAACTTTTTTGTGAACATATAATTGTATCAGTTTTTTCTTGTACAATATCCATTAATAAACTTTCTTTAATTAATCTTTTAACATCATTAGGTTCAGTAGCTAATATTTTATAATTCCAGTCATTTTGATGTTTATCGCGGATGCAATGATCTACAATTTTTGAAATTCCTATTCCTTTGAATGCATTCCGATGTTCACGTTTTCTTAATTCCACATCTCTTGTCCTCTTACCTATATCAGAATTTTTAGAGTTTTGACAGTTATATTGGTAAATAAGCTGGTTATCTGCTTTTTTTATTTTCACGATAGGTGGAGCTAAATAATGAGCAAATTCGAGTTTGTGATTTAAAACCAAACACAATTTTCTTATTAGGTAGATCTAATAACATTTTAATTTTGTTAGCTAATTTAATAGAAACATCATTGTAATAAGGCATCCAAATCAAATGGTTTGGATGTTATTATTCTGTTGTTATCTCTTATTAGTATATTTCTTAAACTCAAATTTTCTCATAGCTTTTTTAATTACATCAAGTGGGTATCCATTAGCCAGAAATATTTTTTTATAATTATCTAATTCTTTTTTAATACGCTCTAAAAAAAGGTGTTTTACGAAACCAAAAAAAGATCTTAAGTTGTATATAACTTCGGAACCATGTTTTAGGTTCCATACAAAAAAAGGTTATTTATGAAACCTTTTTACAGTATGCGATCAAAAATGTACTTACATTCAATTGGAATAATAAGAAAGTCAAATTTATGTAGTTGTTTTATATATGTATTTTTGGAAATTACACCGTCATTGCCGCATGATAACTAATTAATAAATATGAAATATGCTGTCATCGGCTGATTGTATTGATTCGCATTCTTTTATTTTTGAAATTCTTGGAAATATGTTTGTGCACATCTCTGTTTATACATAGGTAAATCAATATCAAATGAAAGTCTGATGAAAAGTGATCAAAATGAACGGATGAAGACATTTTTAGATGCAAAAATTTTCGTTCTGTATCAGAGGTCCAAACAGGCCTAAAAAATTGGGCCTGGCCTTCCCACGACAGGCTATAGATCCCTTCAGCCTGCCTGTGTCTGTCGTTCATTTTTCTCGGCCTGGCCTGCCTGCCTGCCGTGACCTGTGTATCTTTTTATTTGTAAATATCGTGAAATTATAAATGAAAATCGAAGACTGCGCTGGTAAAAAGAAACCAGGAAATCACGACAATCAAAATGAGTTCACTATTATCAGAATTTTAAAACATAGTCATTGAACAAAATACTTATAATTCATTACCAAAGATAATTAGAGACCTTCTGTTTTCACCATTTAATAGAGGGACCAAGGAACATATACTTATGAAGAAATCAAAGTTTCCTTAAGTGGCATTGACGTTGCAAATAGTTTCTAAATCTAAAATAAATACTCCCGTGTTGATCAGCACACTCGATACTCTATGTCTTAAATGCTTTTTCTCTTTACTCACGAAAACTCGTATGCGCGTTCGTTCAAATAAAACAGATGTAACTTTACGAAGAAAGCAATATCTAGCAGTTGCTTCGATAAGAGTTTGAAGAGTGCTTTTCAAAATACTAGACCAGCAAGTGAACAAAAAAAAGGCGTTTTATTTTAAAAAATCACTACTTTTTCTGAATATCATCTGTGAAAACTGGCATGGAAAACTCTCAGAAAAACTTTGCTTTCTCTATAGTTATAGATTTCCTGATGGGTTTGAGGGAAAATACCGAAAAGAAAACTTAAAAAAAAATAAAAAAATATCCGCATATGGAAGTTTTCTTTATCTCTTTTCGATATTTTCCACCTAATCCTTCCCGATCTCATCTTTCGAATAATGAAAAATGGAAGGTGTCTAACTATCTTTATTAAAAAGTTATAAGCATTCTACCGAATGGACTTCCTTTAAAACTCCGATAATAGACGCTATGGCTATTAATCCAAATCCCTCTGTCTCTGTAGAGAATGAATAGGCAGAAAACATGAAGAACCAGAACAAAACCTTTATTTCATTAAAAGCATTCTAAATAACGTCAACAAACTGGCAGAAAATCATTGATCAAGAATAAATATATTGCAACAGCATAAACATGAAGTAAGAAATAGGAAAAATTATTTGAAGAATTATTATAAAATACATTGATAAACGATCAAAAACAGTGGGCAATGACTTAGTTCAATCTATAAAGAAATTATATCAATGAGTGAACGATAAATAATGCGATCATCATATGTTAGTAGTCGAAATTTTATCAAGCCAAAATGGTAAATAATCATTTCCAGAGTTGGAACCAGTCCGGCAATCCGGGTCCGGTTCGGCCAGACCGGACGAAAAGTTGACTGGGCCGGACGAAACCGGATTTTTGCCAGTTCGTGATAGCTAAGTTGGTACTTGTAGATAAGAATTTTCCTCGACGAAAAAAGCTTCTATTCGCTTCTTTCTAGTTGAAACACTATCTCAAATGTTGCTGACAGTTCAAAATTAAAAGACAGAAGATGTGACGAAAATATTCGTACGCATTCATGTGCAGACACAGCTTTGATCGTATTTTACCGACAGTCGCTTTAGATCGTAATTATATCATAGTGTCAATCAGAACAAGGCTAATTGAATAGAAAGAGAACAAAAAAAAAGCTATACACTTATTTCATTTCTTTTTTATACATTCTCGTATAACTTTATCATATCTTCTTATTTTCTCTAAAAATAAGTTTTTGCGTTTAAATCTTTTCTTGTGTCCCGACTACCAGGTAGGAACAATTTTGTCTTTTTTTACACTTTACGTTACGAGATTACATTGTCGATATCAATGGTTAATCCGGATAATCTTCAAGCTGGTCAAATCCAGAGAAAATTGCAATCGAAAGAATTTATTTTAATCAACAAAGAAAGAGCTAATCACGAGCTCTGGAACAACGATATATCCTTAGTCGGTCAAATAAATACTGAAGGTGTTCAAGAACTGTTTGACGGTTGAGCTGCGTGTAATCACTGCTTTACAGCCTATCGAACTCATTGAAAAATGTCTGTCGACGAAAATCGTAAGAATTACGGTCTCCGACCGTTCCATGCTCACCTCAAAGAATGTAAAGCAAAACAAAATAAAGATATCAGCAAAGTTCATTTATCGATCTCAACTACTTCTGCCTCGAAAACAATTATTCAATCGTCAATAAGCAAATTTGCATACAACAAAAATCATTTGAGCAACAGTCTGGCGAGTAAACTTAAAGATGCTGAACTTAAATTCGTCACTGCTGGTTCACATTCATTCAATGCTCTCGAGAACGGTGGTTTAATTGATCTTCTCCAAGTGGGAATCGAAATTGGAGCTAAACATGGTTTGACGAATGTTAATGATATCTTTTATGGTCGTAAAACCATCTGCCAAGAAGCAATTGATAAATTTGAATTATTCACCTCATCAATTCGTTCTCTTCTCGATGAACCCGTCAAACGACACTGTGTGGCAGCAACATGTGATCTATAGTCTGATGATATGGTCTAACGTTCATATCTCGATTTTACCATCTTTTGGACCGATGATAATTATGAACTTCATCATTGTCTGCTCCGCTGTAAACACTTTCCTAATGAAACGAAGACAGCAATCAACATTTGGAACGATATTGAACAAATATTTCAAAGTTTTGATCTGTCTTTTGGAGACACTTCTATCGTAACTGATCAAGGTGCCAATATGGTTGCCGCCTTCAAATTAACCAATGAAGCTCGGTTTCTATGTATGGCACACCGATGCAATACAACAATTGAAACAGCTTGGAATCGACTTGATACAAAAAATGTACCATTTGCTACATTCAATATAGCTGTGAAAGATATTCGTAAATATGTCCAGCAATCAGGCGGCATTCAAGAAAATTTGGAGAAAACGATCAAGAGTGCTAGTGGTACACGTCCATGGCGCTCGTACTTCAATGTCCATGACTCTTTGTATGCTTCTTATGAACAGCTGCTGACCATTCTTCGACATCGAAATGAACAACATCGTCTTTTTCACATCGATCTAGTTCTTCTACGTGGTATTACTGATCTTATAAAACCGTTTTCACTAATTTTCGACTCGCTCAAACTCGCCAATATTCCGACTCTTCAAAATGTCGTCCCGAGTTATTACATGATGTTAAACTATGTTCAACAAAATAAAAATGATTCGTCTATTATTGCCGAACTGAAAATTGAATTACTCAACAGTTTGGAAGAAAAATTTGCAGCATCGATCATCGAACTTCACTGGGTCGCTGCCTACCTTGATCCATCATTTAAAAGCTTTTCATTTGTCAACGATCTCGAATACTTAAATAAAAAGAAAAAGTCTGTGCGCAAAGGTGTTCACATTTTGGCAACAGATTTATTCGACCACTCAAGTGAGACATTTAATTCCATTACTCAATCTACCTCAACATCGACTGATACAGCATCAATGAAGCGATTCAAACAAGATCCTTTTGCTGACTTTCGTCAAAAGATAACATCGCCATCTCCTGCTGTCTTGCCAAATAAACATGCGTGGGCAATCGAACTTGATCGTCAAATGCAACTTTACGAAAACCTTCGACCTGATTATGATCATAACAATAATCCTCTTTCGTTTTGGAAGACTCAAAAGGATACTATTGGGATGCTTGCCAATATCGCCAAGTCGCTTTTCGTTATTCCAGCATCATCGGCCGAAAGCGAGCGTCATTTTTCAATTGCGGGGGAGATTGTAACTGAACAACGTAGTTTACTCGATCCTGATACAGTTGAAGCTTTGGTCGTTCTCAAAGAAGCATACATTAATAATATGTGGCCCACATCTACTATTGGTTCAAAAAAAATAGTTACTTTGGATTAAAAATTTATTCAATGATTTATTTTTCTCTTCTAAATGTTTACTTAAGATCAATTTGTACAGTTATATATTTTGTTCTGTTTGAGTAGTAATTTTGAAAAAGAAAAAGAAAAATATTTTTGTCATTATGATTGACATTGTATTTACAGCTTTTTTTACTTTTGTAAATAAAGATGAACAAACAAATTTAAGCGATCTAACTTTTTTTCAAATCAATTTTGAAAATTGAAATATCTTTCGACGCTATATGAATAAGTTTTTCCGATTTTATACTTCTCATAAGTTAGAACTCTCACGTGCTCTTTATGAGAATCAATTCTCGTTATTATCTTAGAAGGCAAGCTACCGTATGTTTTTTTGATTTTGCCGGATTTTTGCCAGTTTGGCATCAAAAATGAACTGGCCGGATTTTTGCCAGTTTGACGTTAAAAATGAACTGGCCGGATATTTACCGGACCGGACGTAAAAAATCCACCCGGTTCCAACTCTGATCATTTCTGAAAATTCACTATAAAAAGTACTTCAATATCTTTTTTTATAAATATATTTTCTTTTGAAAAAACGAATTTTTTATGAAATTTTACAGAGACAGGCCAAACCACGGTCTGTCTATTTCGAGCAGCCTGCCTGGCCTGGCCTGCCTGGCACAGGACAGGCTCAGAAATTACGGCCTGTGCCTGCCATAGGCAGGCAGGCCTTGTGACCTGTTTGAATCTCTGTTCTGTATCGATCAGCAAGAAGCATACGTTAATATCGAATTGTGAGTGGAATAGAAGCAACGATAAAATCGAAGAGATCATTGATAAATAGAATTACTGTAGATATCAGACTACAACCTATACCCTGCTGATAATGCTTACGCGTGGATAAAATCTGTTTCTCTTGAAAACAAATTTTTTGGAAGTGAGTATTTCTTTTCTCAGCTGATATTTCAACTTCCAATGACTGTGAAATCATGTATCAAAAGCAGAGATGGGCAAGTCAAGTCTTTTTTGACTTCAATTAAGTCAAGTCAAGTCTGACTTGACGTGACCACTTCTTTTGATGACTTGACTTGACTTGACTTGAAGCTTTTGAAAAATATCTATGACTTAACTTGACTTGAGTCAAAAAATCACTGACTTGTCTATCTCTGATCAAAAGGAATCATTTTGATTGATCTTGACAAATAGAGTTGTTTGTTTTGCAGACTAATTGAAGTATACTTATTGCGAAACGAATTCTCCAATAATATCACTTAGTCTGAAATGGGCTCACAAGAATCATATAAAGACACTATTGACAAGCATTTTACTTGTTTTTCAGATTATACATGAAATCATTCAGAGAAATCTTGGTTATGAGCATCCTGAATGTGAACGTAGATTCTGAAGCATATAATTCACACAGCTGCAAATAATTTCGCTCACGTCAAATTATTTCCAGATTAAAATGTGTTCCGTGATGAAAACAATTGACAGTGTGTTTTTATTATATGATCAGTTACTCCTTCTTCTGACAAAACATTATCCATTTAGACGTTGTTTTTGCTAGCAATGAACAAAGAATTTTCAAGAGAATGATTTACTGGATTTAACATTATAGACATCGATTAGTTTAAATCTTTGAAATGATTGAAACGAAAGACAAGATTGAAAAAATAGCTTTCGACCGTTATTAGATCATAGAGAGTCTCGTATTCAAGCATGATTATTTTCATGAATACAGTGGAAGGGAAATTCATGTTGGTGATCTCTGTGAATAAAAATATCTGCTGACATGTTGGAGGTTACATCTGACGTCTTCACTATCTGGAAATTGTTTTCCTTCGATTATCAATCAACAAGGTTCAATATCAAATCTATTCATTAAATAGAAGTTTAACTTTTCTCCTATTTGGACAATTTTTGTTTCAATAGAACATGTTGAAAAGGTTCATTCACGATTTCTCTTTTGTAAATCAATACCAAGATTAGCTATGGAAACTTTCCGAAGACTAATGAGAGTACTTCATTTTTTAAGATCCAAGAATATGATATAGAAGGATGTTTGTTGTGATTCGTTGCTTTTCTCAATGACATATGAGAGTATGTCATTAGTTGAAATCACTCATTATTACATAATAGAACACTTTTCTGATTATTATTTTAAAAAAATGAGAAGTGCACCTGCTATTAATTAGAGTGTATTAAAAATCAAATGATGAAGCACTAATGAAAAAATACTCATCTATTGATCAATAATGTAGATAATTGTTAAACAAATTAGACTGGATTATATATAAGAAGTGCATACGACTATGAACAATCGTAGTCTGAAGAAGAAATTAGAAACGCTTTGCTTATATATTTGTTTCTTTTTGCTTATCAAAATAAATTTTTTTTTTAATTTATGCAGTAAAAACTGATGGCCATAAGGTCCTGACAGTACCAAAAAGAAAAAGAGCAAAAAAAAAGCAAAGAGACAAACAAAAGCCAAGAGAGAAAAGAAACTAAGCAAGAAAAGATTCCGGAAAAAAAATGAGTAATTGAACGTTTTCTATATCAAAAGAAAGAAGAGAAGAATTGGAAGAAACCCACTTCACACATCTTTCAAACACTGATTCATTGTCAATAAATCGTTTAGAAGCTCTCAACCACTTAATAGAAAATTCACGATCTACCCATGATTGTCTAAAAGTATTAAGGGATGAATGCTCAAAAATCAGTTCGCCATCAATTGAATCAGCCAATGCTATTAAGTATCGGTTCCAATATTTATAACATCTGTCTTCAAGAGAGAGTTCATCAAAAAGATACGCAAAGAGAAAATCATCAAAACCTAGGCAATTAAGAGAATGTTTAAGACTTGTGAAATAAAAATGAGACAGACGAGAGCGTTGAAGATCAGTAAAAAGCGGGAAAAATGGATATAACCATGTGAATAGAGGAAGAATATAAGAGGAAAATAGAGCTCGTTTTAAAAAAGATGAAGTTTTACCAAAAACCTGAAGGAATTAATCAAAACTAGTCGTTGCCTAATTTTTAACATTATCTTATGAATGAGTTTTCCCTAACCTAATCTAGGCGAAATGAAGTACCCTAAGTACTTGAATTCTTTAGTCCATATAATACTATTACCGCCTATTTCAACATTAAATGGAGCCGAACGTGGAGCACGTGAACTCCACAGACATTCAGTTTTATTATAGTTAATGGGCTGAACCGTCAGGAGACAATAATATTCAAGCTGATCACAAAACAGCTTCATTCTTCTTTCAAGATCTATACATTGTATAGAGTACTGTTCACCAATACTACCAGCAAATATAGCTGCCAAATCATCAGCAAAAAGATGAAAAGAGGAAAATGATAGAAATTTACACATGTCTGCATGATAAGGAATAAAAACAGTTGGAGTAAGAGAACTACCTTGAGGACCACCTTTCTCAATTCTCAACCATCCAGATCTTTTATTATTTATTTCAATGAAATCTCTACGATTTTGAAGCCACGAGCCAATCCAATTAATAAATGCAACAGGGATTCCCATACGACGAAATTTCCCTATACAGCCTTCATGCCATAACATATCAAAAGCACCTTTGAAGTCCACAAAGAGCGTCGACACTGGAGAGCTATTTGCTTATAAAAATAAAATATTTTCAAATATATTCTGTTGATTACATATATATTCCTCTTCCTACATCAATCTTCTTTACTGATATTCACAAGAATAGATTCGAAATCATATTGAAGTTAGATAACATAAGTAGTTCAAACATCACCGACAGTTGATTAACAAATCGAATCGCTTTATATTGAATAAGAAAAGTTATCTATTCTTTCTTAATTCCTTCTATTAAATAATTGAGTTTACTTATTGATTCAGATACTAAATAATTTTCCATCTTAGTTACCTAGTAACATCCATCAAAAATTATTCTTATAAAATTTTATTGTTAAACTATGACAAAATATTCTTATCATTATTTCAATAAAATTAGAAAAAAAACCACAAGGAATTAACCAAAACTTACTTTTATATAAATATCATAAGAATGAATCATTACTTTAACAACAATATGTGGGGAAATATTATCTAGTGAAATTACGTAATAATAATACTTACGAAATTGCTGACTAATAAAATGCAATTTCAAGGGTATTTAAAGAAGCTTTTTTTTATGATATTTATCCTAAGAGTTTTATACTACTCATTCGACAACTAGAAACATGCAAATATTTATTCGTGGTGCTGCTAAATTATTGGCAATCAATGTTGAAAATGATGATACCATTCAAGATGTTTATGTACGTTTTAGTCATTTTAAATTCGATTTAAATAAACTATTTATTGTAGGAATATGTTGCAGAAGAATCTGGCTGTGATGTAAATGATTTTTTATTGAGCTTCCATGAGATGCCATTAAATAATAAACAAACTATCAATGAATTCGATAATGTTCCAGGTCTAACATTTGATGCTAATATTAAACTATTAGGTGGAAAACTTCATGGACGAATAAATCGTGCTGGCAAAGTTAAACAAAATACACCAAAAGTAAATCTTTTATTTATTAATAATAAAACTCAATAGAATAAATAATAATCTTATTTTAAAAAGGTTACTCCAGCAGAAAAACCAAAAAAGAAAACAGGTCGTGCTCGTCGTCGTGAACAATATGCACAACGATTCACAAACAAGATTGTTTCACCTAATGGACTTCGTCTTGGACCTAATTCAAACTATCAATTACCGGTCTCATCATAAATAATAAGAACTAATTTTCTTTTTTTTTTTATTCATTATGTAACTTGAAAAGTTTTGTGTGATTAATAAAATTCATATGTATAATACGGGGTGTTTCAAAAGTCTCTTCCATTTAAATCTTTCGTTTGTCTTTAGTATTTGCTTTAGCTGCATTAACTTTTTGCTTAAATGCCAGGTGGACGCATCGAGTTTTTTTCAGGAAAATTACATTTCGTCTCACCACTTCATTCTGAACTCCAATTGTAGTAGTCTGTTACAATCTCTCGACAAAAGAAAAACATAAAATATTCGGAATGAAGTTCGGAATGACAAAATCCAATAAAAATAATTATTTAAAAAGTGGGGTTTATTTCCGAGTTCTCGGTATAAATCTTTAAAAAAAAGTTCATTTACGAACACCCTAACTGATTGTCAGATGCCCGGAAAAATTGGGACGAAACGTAGTTTACCCTCGACGAGTTTTAAGTAAACATTTTAATTCTTTATTGGAAATTTCCGTTCACCAACGAATAGTATTATGGAAAAGCTGAAATTAAGATTCATCTGTGAATATTGTTTTAGTAAAAATATCATTTTTATGCGTTTCAGCCCATTATATACATTATTCTTTTTGATCGGATGTTCACGTATGAGTAGATTGAGGCAAAACATTTTTGTAACCATAATCATGAAGATCACAACCAATCGTTGATGTTGATACGAATTTGTGGTGCACTTTTGATAAATTTTCTTTTATTTCCCGTATTGGAGAGAAAAGAAATCACACTTCTTTATATAGCGTATAGTATGTCTGTCCAGGATTTAACCCTCACAAAATGATGTCCGTAGTTATTTATAATAAAGCCTTTGACACATTAGAAGACTCCCCGTGGAAGAATAATGCAAAAGACATATTAGAAGACCCCCCTCCCCCTCCTTATTACGGCTATAATGAGCTTCTTTTTTAGTTCTTTTATAATGTATACAACTCTTATTTTACATACTTAGGTCTGACCAAAAGTTTTAAGAGCATTAAATAAAAATATAAAGATAAGAAAATATTTTTAGTTGTATTATATTAAATGTTGAGGATAGTTGCCAGTATTATTTACTCCGAGGCCTACCCATTCTAAAAATTTGTTAGAAGTTTTTTAAAGTCTTTTTCGAAAAAATTTTTAGGCATCTTGGATACTGCATGAGCTAACCAAGTTTTACTTGGTTTAAAAACTCAGCAAAATTTTGTTCGATTAGGTTGATTGTGCTCTAGCACTACTAGGGATAGATCATAGATTTTTTAGATAAGTCAGTCATAAGTCATTTGATGCTAGCTGGCTTATTGAGGACGAATCATTTAACATTGTTGTTCATGAAGATACGTTCTAATCAAAACTTTTTGTGATGAATTCTTTAAATTGAATAATTCTGAATGTAGGTAAAGACAAGACTCTAGAGTACAAGTTCTATATTGAAAATTGTCTGATACTCTTTTTTAATAAAATATGAAAACAACCAGAGACATCAGGCTCAAAATGCACGAAAATGCTTGATGATCATCATTGACTTCATATGCATTCAATGTTATTAATTATTTGACAGAAGAAAGTATCAATATAATGTCGTAGCTCGTATATTCGTCATGTCTGATACCATGTAATTTCTGACTAACTAATTTAATCAAATGTAGTTTAACTAATTAAACAAGTGAAACTTGTTTAGCTCATGCAGTATCCAGGATATCTAAAAATTTTTTCGAAAAAAACTTCAAAAAACTTTTTACAAATGGTTAGAATGGATAGGTCTTGGAATAAATAATACTGGCAACTATCCTTAACATATAATATAATAAAACTAAAAATATCTCCTTATCTTTATATTTTTATTTAATGCTCTTAGAACTTTCGATCAGACCTAAGTATTTGGTTTTCATGACTAAGAACTTTTTTTAATCTTTTCTATTGAATAAAACAAAATAGTGATTTATCAGATCTATATCGTTACAACCATACAAATCATTAGATTTTACTTAGGCCAATCGAAAAGTTCTGTTGTCTCTATCTTTTTTTCTTATCGTAAATTTTGAATAAATTTTCTCGTTTATTCGGTGATAGAGAAAACGGTACTCTGCTTTTCTGTATTATACGATCATTCTTCAACTAATATAATAATGACAAAATTTTAATAAGAACTGTTTTAATGTAAAATTCAAGTATCGGTTAAGAAAAATTAAATATCTACGCTTTGCATTTCAATTTTCAGTCGCTTAATACATTGTATAAAAAAACAAAACCAATCAGAAGATGCAACGTGAGAAACTCTACAATTTACATAAGATCACCTATTTTAATTATTTACTTCTTGTTTTCAAAAAAGCAAAATTCTCTACAATTGTCCTGAAGAAAAATTATTTTTCTTATCTGATGTATAAAATAATCTGTATTACGTAGATTCTAGAACTTTTCATGCTGCATCTTATCATATACTTTATTTTATACTAGAACGTATTAAGTGATTGTAAATTGAAATGCAAAGCGTAAATATTTAATCTTTCTTAATCGATACTTAAATTTAACACTAAAACAGTTTTTATCAAAATTTTATTGTTATTATATCAGTTGAAGAGTAATCAAATAGCAGAAAAAAATACAGTGTCATTTTCTCTATCACTTAATAAAAAAAAAAGAAAATTTATTCATACTTTCTATTATAAGAAAATAAGATAGTAATGACACAACTTTTAAATTGATCTAAATAGTTCAAAATTTAAAATACAATTTTTATTATCATATCTCTTAATACTAAGTATGAATACAAATAAAATTATTATTAGTATTTTTTTCTGATTTATATATTAATTATGTAGATGTAAATTAGACTAATTAAATAAGATAATTTTCTCATTTGAAAGTTTATGTTATATCAAATAGATATAATTGATTATTGTATATAAAGATTTGTATGATTATAAAAATATAGAACTAATAATAACCATTTTTTCTCTAATACGAAAGGTCAAAAATTTCTTAGATATATAAACATATTAGATAGATAAATAAATAAATAAAATTAATCATTTTGCATATTTTTTTTTTCTTTATTTTATAACTAATATTACAAAGTCTCAAGCGATTTCTTCTAAGATATATTAATCAATAATATCAAAACAAGAAATATAATATTGTCTCATCAATATCAACCAATAAGATATTTAGCGACAGTATAATAATTTATACAGAAACGTTCTCTCATCAAGATATAGACACAGTCATGATGTTAGCTCGTAATAACGATGGGAGACATGCGATTACACCGTTAGAAGAAAAAAAAAAGAACGTTCTGATACTGATAGATAAGTAATACAATGTCCTTCGTTCTTCTCGCGTCTTTTTTTTTCTTTATATAGTATAATGCTATTATTAAGCAAGGACATTATTTTACACTATTTGTCGTCTACACGTATGGTTAAAGATTTTTATCCTTTCACTTTATAGAATTAAAATTTTTATTTTAAATGAATAATTATCGAACAAAAAAAAAACGAAGAGAACCTATAGGTAGTATGAAATATACCTTTCAATCTTTGTTTATTATTCGTTATCTAATAATAAAAATATAAACATTTATGTATTTTTATTTTTTTGATATATTTTTAAATTTTATACAATGTCTAAAATTCCAACAAGTTCTCCAGAAACTGATCCATTTATCTCTGAATCACATAAAAAAACAGTGGTATGTCATAATTTTTCTCTTATAAAAATAAAATAAATATATTTTTGAAAAGATTCCAATAAAAGATTCATCTGGTAATATTCATCATTCATCTGGTTCAGTAATAATATCAAATGAACAATTTCAAGAATTATTAAATCGTATAGGAAAATCAAGTAAAACACAATCTGGTGTAGCAAATCCAGGTGCACTTGGTTTAGCTGCATTTGCATTAACAACATTTATTTTATCTGTATTTAATGCTGGAGGTTACTTAATTAATATTAAATTAGAACCAGTTGTTTTACCAGTTGCATTATTTTATGGTGGATTAGCACAAGTTTTAGCTGGAATGTGGGAATTTAAAATACATAATACATTTGGTGCAACAGCATTTACAAGTTATGGAGCATTTTGGATGTCATTTGCTGGTTATGTTCATATTGTATTACCATATATAAAAACAGTTGGAAATGTTAAAAAAGCAACAGGTCTTTTTCTTTTAGCATGGTTTATATTTACTGTTATTATGAATATTGCGGCATACAAAGTAACGAGATTTTTATTTATATTATTTACAATACTTTCTATAACATTTTTATTATTAACTATTGGAAATCTTGCTGATATTAGTTTAATTATTAATATAGGTGGATGGTGTGGAATAATAACAGCATTAATAGCTTGGTATGGTTGTGCAGCTATTGTTATTAGTTCAACATTTAAAAAACAAATTTTACCACTTGGAGTTATTGCATAAACTTAAATACAAATAAACGTTTGTTTTTATAAATTTATATGGTTTATTAACAAGAAAAAAAATTAGTTTTATGATTAGAATAGTATTGGACTTTATATAATTTGTCGTTTAATAATTTTTAAAACTTTTTTCCATTTGTATATTATTTATTTTACCCTGGAAGTATTATATTAAGATAATAGATCAATTAGTCGTATATGATAATCAAACATCTCTTTTTTTTTATAAAACAATATATCCTGAACCAATTTTTCTTTTTCTTTATTTAACAATTAAAATTTGAATTATTATTCTCTTTAATATTCATTAGTTTCTAATTTAAAATGTTACTATCCTTCATTTGTTTTTTGTTTCACAATGGATACTTGCCTGTAATCATGTGATATAAGCATAGTATTAAAATACACTGATATCGAATTATCCAAGAATGAAATTCTAACCTATTACCTATTCCTGATTAGGTGATACCAGAATTCTTGGAATCGAACTGAATATGAATTTGAAACCAAGTTCAATTTGACCTCTGATTTATTTGGTCGACTTTCATTACTTCTCTCGACTGTAGAGAAGATCATATGAAAAAAAACACGCTTTTGTTTGTATGTCTCAAGGTAAAAAAAAGCATAGTCTAAACGTGTAATGGTAAGTTCTTTTGATTGTTAGCAATTTATTTCCCTCTGACTATTACGTCCTAAAGGGACAACCTTTTACACACAATGTGCCATGCAATAAAAAAGAAGATAAAAAGAGAGAGAATAAAGCTGTTTTAAAATGAAAAGGGAAAAGAGAACATGAAAAGCTAGGGATTATACATTAGCCAAGTGCACACAATCAAGCTCCTCTAAGCTAGAGCCCAAGAAACAGGTTGTACAGTTATAATAACCGATGACAATCTCAGAATGTTTCTGGAAATTCAGCGTAGCATCTGATATCTTCAACATCAATAAGAGCTATAGTGTCGGATGAGCCATGATTCGACATCCATCCTAGTATTTGTCCCAGTACATCCACATGATCAACGAATCGCTTAGAACGATATAGCTCTTTAATTGATCTATATCCCTCTTGCCATGCTGCACGATGTCCATTCAGGCTAGATTGCTCTAGCAGCAAATAGCCATCTCGCGAATTAGAGAGTCTCTTCAAATATTTAATCCAATACGCATAGCATTTATCATCAAGAGAGCGCTCGTCATAAGCAAATGCGAAGAATAAATCGTTCCAGAAATGACAACGGTATATCCTTTTGAGTGATGAATAATAAAAATGATTTAGCTTCGAGCGCTGTAGATCTGTAAATAGTGGAAGCAAGGCACAGAGCCAAGTAAAGAAAGGTAAGACGAATGTTGAATGAAGGACCCGACGTAAAGCGATAGATGACAAACCATTCAATCTGAACGAATTTATCATAGCAGTCTGTTGACGAATTTTGATCATGATCCGACCAATAATATGACCCCAACCGACTTTCGTTGAGATCCAATAACCCAGATATTTATACTGTGTGACCCATTCGATTTCATTCCCACCACATTTAATGTCGGGCATAGGATCAGGGAATCCTACGGCTCTCGCCGACCACATGATTTGAGTTTTTACATAGTTTATCGGTTGCACAGCTAATGTAGAATAGTATTCTAGATACTCAAAAAACGAATGAAGCCGACGTTCTAGATCAATGCATTGATCAGTGTATTTTATACCCATTTCCCCTGCGACTACGGCTGCTAGATCATTTGCAAAGAAAAACGACGTGGCCATAGGCAAGAAATGTTCCATATCGGCATGATAAGTAATGAACAGAGTTGGTGTCAAGCTAGATCCTTGGGGGCCGCCTCGCCGAATCGGGAACCACCGTGAGCGTTTACCTTGAATTTCAATCGTGCCACGCCTGTCTTCCAACCAAGTTCGTATCCATTTAACATAAGCAACCGGAATACCCATCCTTACTAGCTTTCCCAAGCAGCCTTCGAACCATAACTGGTCGAAGGCGCTTTTAAAATCAACAAAGACGGTGGCTACAGGCTCACTGTTGGACATTAACGATGATATTTACTCAACCAAGAGCAGGACTCGAGTTTGAAGCCGATGCCCAGCTCGAAATCCAGATTGACTATCAGGGAGAATTCCCCTATCTTTAAGTACTTGCAAGAATCTGTTCAGAAACAGACGCTCTTGGACTTTGAGAAACGAATCTAACAGCGAGATTGGTCGCGTTTGGTCAGGAGTGCATACTACGCTCTTTTTCGCTAATAAGACCATTCTAACATCCTTGAATCGTCTTGGTAAGAAGTAGGATGAGAACGAATGATTATACATCCGAACAAAGAAGTGCCAATAGTTCTTAGGAATATTATCAAGCAAGTATGGTGATAAACCATGGCAGTCACATGATCTTTTCTTTTCTCTACCAATTAGCACTTTACGAACCTCAGGATACGTTACCAGTGGTATCGCATCAGATGCATTGTCGAAGTCCGGTGGTACGGTATCTACATAAGGATGGGGTCTAACTACTTTTGGCTCCATAAAAAGTTGTTCGTAGTAGTCTGCTGCAAGATTTGCCATATCCTGTGGGTCTTTGACGGATACACCTTGCGGTGAGATAAGTCCTCTAAGGACAGATGACCCAGATCTAAAGTGTTTTTTAGTTTGGTTCCAGAAATGTACCGAAGCTTTTCCAGATTTATGCCGATCAGATAGATTCTTAGCAAGTTGCTCTTGTCTGAAGCGTTTTAATTCAGAACGTGCTACATTACGAAGATGACGAGCTTCTTCCTGTAAATACACACAACCTTTACGCTTTGCTTTGAATGATAGTGAGCGACTACGTGCCAATAGGACTCTCAATTCAGGTGATACGGCCATTCTTGCTACTTTAAGCGGGAACCAACGAGTGCAACGATCTTTTAATGCGCTTAGAAAATCAACAAATTCATCATATGTAACATCATAATGAGTGTTCATCCACTCTCGCTCCCAAAATGTAAAGGTGTATGTCAGGAAAGTAGAGAAGACGTTCCATAATGTTCGTGTGGCCATGGCTATTTCTTTGTGTTCAGTAGTTAACATGCACATAATCGGTTTGTGGTCACTCGTTGTGAAACCTTCATAAGTGTCGATCGAGATATCGATGCCTGCAGCTAATAGATAGTCAATCGTGCGTTCAGAACGAAGAGATGTATATGCATTTGGAAGAAAAGGTGCCAGACTACAGCTATCCGCCCAGTTAAGTAGGGAGGTGGCTTTCTGACCATCTTGCTCCAGGTCAACATTGAAATCTCCCGTGATGGCGCATCGAGACGTCGTAAAACAAGATAGATCATCCCAGCACCAAGATTTACTAACAGGAGCATAGATACCAATCAGCCGGCTCGGTACATCAAGATGTAAATCTAGAATACACACGTTTGGTAGTGAACAAGAGACGCGTGAAGCCGGAATACTTTGTCGAATAAGTATGATGACTCCTCCGTGAGCGTTCTCTCCAGCCTGATAGAACGAGCGATACGATGGATACATGGTCCCTAGTAGAGAAAAATCAACTTTACCAACTTCGCCTAAGACAAGAATATCAAAATGATGTTTATCCGACAGCAGGATGATTTCATTCCATCTGACATTCAGACCGCGTACGTTGAACCAGAGTATATGTATGAATCCCGTCGATGAATAAGACTCAGGACCATTAAGCGAGGACCAGCGAGATAGACATGAGGGTAGAGTTCGTGATTCATGCCATTCTTCCACAATTTCCAATAGCAGTGCAAAATCATTTGCAGACATCGTGGCTTTTGCTGTATGTAGCAAGTTATAGTCTATATTATCTTTCGCAGGTAGGCTGATAACAGGATGTATAGCGACGTTATCCATTAGATATAGAATGAGAAGAACATGCTTTTAGTTTTTGAGCTGCCGTTGAGAAGTACTTCTTGTCATTTGCTGAGACATTAACATTATTAGCTATGATTGCGCATACATTTTCTACAATACGATTCGTGGTAGCCCTATACTCTTCAAATGCAAACTGTAACGCTCGAATGTTTTCATCTGCAGTTTCAGCCCTTCTGTTGCATTGGTCTACATGACTTCTAATTTCAGCATGTAACTCATCAATCGTTTCACGGGTTTTCGTTGATTCTATCTTGATTGCTTCCAGAAAAGAATCGAGTTTTTTCGAAAGAAGTGTGTCTAGGTTTGTTTCCAATGTTCGGCTTGTAGTAACAGAAGAGACGGGATGTTTAAACTTGGCGAACGCGAGTGGAAAATCCAACTGCGATGGATTTGTATTATCGAATTCTCTATTATTTATAGCAGGTTGCTGAAGCAGATTTCGAGTAAGCGCAGCTCGATAGCTCTTCACCAGTGAGCATTTCGAATCTGTAGACTTGTGTTCTTCTCCACACCTGATACATTTTAAGATGCCCGAACACTTATGTTTTTTAATATCAGTAGAGCTTTCGCCACAGGTTTTACATATAGTTCTATCACGAAGCGGACAATTTTTTTGAAAGTGACCGATTTCACAGCAGTTTCCACATATTAGTACCTGAGCAGGTGCCAGATACTCCACTACTCGATATTTAATATGATCGACAGCCATTTCTTTGTTTTGTAAAATCTCAGCACGTGTTTTGGCACAAGAAAATTCAACCTTAACTGTACGAACAGGATTTTGTAAGCGATTCTTTAGACGAATTACTTGAACGACTCCGGAATATTGATCCTTCAAATCTTGAGTAAACTCATCCCAATCAATGCTTAACGAAACGTTTTGAAGAATGACACAAAGCTGTGGTGGAGTTGATGGTTTTTTCACTTCAAATGTTTCATTGCAGAGGCGAGAAGGCCAATTGGAATTGTTGCTTAGAAAACAAAATGAATCGATATTTTCTACGAAAACCAGAATACAGTAATTCCTCTCATCTGTTTTATGACGATATGCAGTGATTTTGAGCTCCACATCCGACTCTTTAGCATGTTTGATTAATTCATCAATTACTATTTTATCTTTCACAGCTTTTTTAAATGAAATTATAAATGGTGAGAACGGGTAACGTGTTGTTGCAAAACGACGTGCGGCTACCGATACTTCATCTAACGGTTGGTTAGCCTGATCCGTAGTTTCGGGGCCATAATGTGTGCTTCCATTAATTGTCACCGACTTATGTTTCTTTGGTGTAGTATATCGAGTTTCATGACGTTGAATATATTGTATGTCAGCTTGTGGTTGATTGACACTTGTATCGCAAGATTTACTAATTTCATCAATTTGTCTCTTGGAGATTTGCGCCATCTGATTGTTCGTATTCGTAGAGGATGGACTGGGAGTTGACGTAATCATTGGCTGATTCATTCCTGTTGATGAGGAAAGAATGTTATTATTTGATGGTATGTATTGTGAAAGTATCGGTGCTTGTTGTTGATACGTGACTTGTTGCCCTATCACTGGCTGCATGCATTGTTGAAATCCTTGATTAGAAATAATATGGTGTTGCTGATGAATTAATTGTTGCTCTGCAACCGATGAGATAAACTGATTTACAGCAGTTTGACGTGTTTGTTCGATAGGAAGACCATTATTATTATACCACTGTTGTGCTACTACTTGGTTATTTGTATAGTTTCCATTTTGCACTAATGTTCCAGAATTAGCTGTTGTTTGATCTGTTTGTATATACGACGGACCGATAGTCACAGGCGCCACTTGATACGGTGCGATTGATAATTGATGTCCCGAAGACATTTATATAAACTTTTAAGTCCCTTTTCCTTTCTTTTTTATTTTTATTTTTTGAATTCAAGTTTATAAATTGTAAATTGTATAATGATACAAATAATAGAAAAGAAAGAAAAAGAAAAAGAAAGAGCGCGGACCACGTACTTACGATGGAATCGAATACGTCTTATCGCGAGGAAGACAAACGAAGGAATGACGAATGGTAAGTTCTTTTCTGTATCTATTTCTGGTAAAGTTTGAGCGAAGATTTTTGGGTTCGAGGAATCAAATGGTAGTGTAAGTTTATAAAATTATCCAAATAATTATTTTTGTAAAAAAAACGCCTTTTTTGAGACTCAATATCGATCGCTAAGCAAACACACATATGCAAAAATTCTTTATATGATTGAAAGTGCTGGTCTTTTTACAATTTTATGAAGTATAATTTTTATTCTACATCCTTGCAAACTTTTTAATCAAGTTTTTGTCTCAGAAATCATGCTATAGTTCATGACTGGAACTACGCTGCCTCTTGATTAACTGAGCAGACAGGCAGTAAAAGATTTGTTTTCTTTTTACAAAGGAAATGATAAAAATGCCTCTCTCTACTATAATATAGTGGTCACAGATAATGCTGCCTATCTAAAACACCTTTGTGTATCATTGTATCACATCTTCCTTATCATGTCGTGCTTTTAAAATATGTGAAACAATATCTGAATCATTCAATTTTTCTTCGAATAATGCCTGCATTAATAGTATTTTAAAAATTTCAAAAGCTTCAGAATATAGGAAGTTAAAACTAACCAACATTCTTTCTGAGAAAGAACAAAAAGAATTACTAAAAAATTTCAAAAAGTCGAATCAATCGAGTCAGTTTGTCGAGTATTAGACACGTTTTCAGTCTCTGATTCGGAGCGAAACACGTGGATTTTATACTCCATTTTACACATTTAAATGCATTTTCGATAACTCGTGTCTACTTGGATAGTCTAGATGAAGAAAATCAAAAATTTTTGATCTCTATTAGAATATTTGTAATCAAAGGTTGAAAATCATTCCGAATAAAACTTGCTTATCATATGTATAGTACTATGGGACACTGATTGCGCTAATAATATGACCTTACAACAACAATCGTTTACTTGTCGTATTTACATTATGTCAATGAACTGTCTCTAATGCTCGATCAGATGCGATATGATAGTATACAATCAATAGATCTTACTGAACTTCATCTAACGCTAACAAGCTTCTTATAATTCAGTTTCTTTAATAACTGTTTCACGGTAAGAACAGTACTTTTCTTTTTCATTAATGTGAAAGTCTCATTGACTCTTTTGCGATGTGAAAAATATTAATTAACATTCTACTTCATACTATAGACGATTAAATTAGCTGCAACACTTAAAAACACTTTTGGATTATGCTTTATCGCTATCCATTTTAATGTCACTTATTAGTCAATATAGACAGTTGCAACTATTGTACAATTAACATCTATCGTTTCTTCCTAGCAAGTAAGCATTATACACACTGAGATACCTATACTTAGTTTTGATCTTCAAAAAGTATTTTTCAAGCTTCAATACTTCTTTCTTACTAAGCTGTCAGAGACAAATTATGTTTTTACAATTGAAAACAAAATTTATATTCAGTTATCGTTTTGTGTAAAATCAATAGTATAAAAATATCTGTGTCACAATACAAACAATAATGTTATCAAATCAGAATTATTTCTGTTCCATTCATACAGTTTAGCCACCTCCACATCCTCCACCTCCACATCCTCCACCTCCGCATCCTCCACCTCCTCCACATCCACCGCCACCTCCACCTCCACATCCACCGCCACCTCCTCCTCCACCTCCATCTCCTCCTCCACATCCACTGCCACCTCCACCTCCACCGCCACAGGTATGGCTTGCAGAAGCATAACTAGATTCATAGCCTCCGTGGAAGGTTGAATCGTGATTGATCGAAACAAAAGTAGGCCAAACAACCATTGCACATGAACTTAAATAATGTGTTGTTTGTAAATATTTTCGGTCTACTGTTTGTCCGTATTTTGATTTATAAGTTTCGTTCCATCGATCAGCTGTTATTTTATAAGCATCTGTTAAAACGTACGATTCAATTGAATCATCATGATCAAGAATAAAACCACATAAAGCTATTGAAAATTCATGATAATCTGATGGATATCTCATATGTGTATGCCAAATTAAATCAATATCAAAAGTTGGTACAATCATTTGATTCTTTGTGGCTAATTTAATAAATGAAACATAATTTTGTACTAAATTTCGAAAAGTGTAGCTCTTAAATTTTTTTAGATTGCACGAATAAAGAGAATGTTTTTGAAATTTATCAAGAAAATCACTTTGACGAATAGCAGCAGCTGCTAAATCAATGGATGGAACGAATAATGAATCATTATTAGTTGATGATAATGTCTTCTTTGATTTATATTTTTTCTGTTGTTTTTCAATAAATTTTTCTCCTTCTTTATTGACAAGTCCATGTGAAAGTTGTTTATTACAATCATTGAGATAAATAACTGGATGAAGACGATGTACATGCCAAATCCATTCAATTTGCCATGGAAGTTTTAATTGTTGATCTTTTGTTTTCATTTCATCTTGAATCATTCTTTTACAATAATCTTTAATAAATTGATCCAATACTGGTCCTTCTTTTGTCATTTCTGGATGATCAATAACTTTACGAAGTAATAGAATATGATCAATCAATGAATGAGATGATATTGTAAATTTTTTTCCATCTTTTGTTTCAATTTTTGCATCATAATTTTCAATTGACGATGAATTACCCATTTATATGACAATTTTCTTCTTATGCGACTCATAAAATGAATTCAATCTACTTTATATAGTTAACTATTTATGTTGATAGTGCGTCATATAAATGTTATTATATTCCTAGAAAAAAGATGAAAAAAATTCATCGTGATATCACATATAACCTATCGTGTTGTTGTCATAGTTATTTGCATGAATCACTTGTTAGTGTCCACAAATGTCATTCTTTGAGTTAATGTTATGATAAGTTGTTTTTGGTTTTTTTTCATTCTGTGCTTTTATTTTATATAATTGTTTTTTTATTATTACTGATTTATACTTCCTTTTTTTTTCTTCTATGTTAGGTTTCAATCCAGTTGTAGTTTGTTTGTTTGAGAACCATGAAACCTAGTATGATTATTATGATACAGTTGCTATCTCAACACATTGAATATATTAAAACATATATATGAATAGAATATGATGAATAATGTTGATGTCAACATACTCTAATTCTAGAATATCTCATTTAAAAAAACCATATGAATTATGCATCTCAATAATAGTTGTGCAGTGTAAGAGAACTATTTGATTTCAAGGAATGTAAAACAAAAATATAACACAAAAGTTTTCAAGTTCCTAAGCAAAATATATAGATTATACATAACCTAGACTTTTAAAAATACTTGAATGCGATATTCTTGCATATTCATAGATTACATTGTCACATGCAAGAATAGACGAATGTTTTTATAAACAATTTTCACATAAATATGCAAGAAAAATTAAAATCTCTAAAAACACGAAGCATATGTATCAATTTTACATGGATATACATAAATATATGTATATAAGTATTTTCTTAATATAAGATTTCAACGTAGATATTTTGTTTTATAAAACTAAAGAGTTAGTCCTTATTAACAAGAGTCTCTTTTTGTTCAGATTTTTGAACAGTCTTCTTTTCTATCTTCGATTCATCATTTGTAAATCAAGATTAATATTTATTTCTTAAACAAGAAAAACAAATGTTTTTATCATCTTCTAAAAAATTGCTTAGACTGATGGCTTGAAGTTCAGTACTTGCTCGGATTTTTGACATTCTTTCCATTCGATTTCTGCTTGTTGAACAATTTGATTTACATGTAATTCAATTGACAAAAATGCATTGAATTCAAGATGTTCATATGGACTTAAACGAACATACAATTCTTTCAAGTAAATTTCCAATTGATTTTTTAGTTTTTCTCGATCATGTGTATTCATGTGAGACAAATTATAATGATCATGTTTGGAAGGAAATGATGGTATATTACATTGATGTTGTAATTGATGATGAAGTTGTTTAAATTCTATAAGAGTACGTGATACTGACCATTGAGCATTTCGACCTGGAATAATATGTTGAATATTTAAATGAATATCAAAATGATCATGATTGTGTTCATAATGAAATGATGGAATAGTGATTTCATCCTGTGTACGAGAACGAGATTTGAGTTGAGATTTGAAATCTGGTGGAAGTGGATTTGGTTGATTAGGATATGAAGATTGTTTTTGATTAGAAATACTTACTGCAGTTACTGTAGATGATGGATGTTGTTGTTGTTGTTCAGCGTTAAAGCCAATATTTTGTAATAATTGTGGCGGTACATCCTTAAGTCGTTCTCGAAAGAAATCAATAAATTCATCATCATTAAAATCTGGATCATCACTAAATTCATCATCATCATCAATTTCTTGATGTAATGGCGTTAATGGATCCATACATCTAAATACTCCACCTGTCATAGCTGCAATTTCAGCCATAAATTTTCTTGATTTTGGATCATCTGATGTATTTCCCATAAGAAAAGCAATTGTATGAATTATACATGGATTATGTCGTTGTTTTAACCATATTTTCAAATCTGATAAAAGTTTATCTATATTTACAGAAGGTTCACCATCGGATAATAAATAGATTGTATCAGCTTCTTCATCATCAAGTGCCAATTTTAATGCTTCATAAATATTTGTATGTCCATCAGCTTTTAAATGATCAAGATAATATTCAGCTTCTTTCAAATTTTGTGATGTTGCTAATGTTAAAGAATGTTTCCAGAAATGAACATTAGTATTAAAATGAATTATATTAAATTTAAAATGTGGTTGTACACGATGATGAAGAAGTTTATGAAGATCATGAACAATATATTGAAGACGATTAAAATATTGACCACAATGTGTTTGAAATTCAGTATTCATCGAACTACTAGTATCAATTAGAAAAATAACTCGAGAACTTGTTATCGATCCATAAATATGCGATTGACCTCGAGTTTCGGCTAAGATTTGATCAACTTGCTCGAGTAGATGAGAAGGAAATAATTTTCTCAATTGAAAACGATTTATTGGATCCAATAGATTTTCATCAATCACTTGTAAAGCTTCGAGACGTTCTGTAGGTATTGGAATCATTTCTAGTAGTTGTGCTGCTTGATTACACTGTAAACCGAATAGATGATTATCAAGTAAATGAAGAGCGAGTACAAGTTCAGAACCAGAAAAATAAGGTGCCAATACTAGAACTTGATTACCACTGAATGTTTGTGAAGAACTTTTTATTTCATAAACAAGATGTTGAATACGATCAGCTGATTGTTGAGATTCAGTTAGTTTAGATAGAAGACGTTCCATTTGACGTTCGGAACGAACACCATGTATTGAAAATTCATGATGTTGTTCCCATGAATTTGAATGAACGAGATCAAGACCATGAAGACCCATTGATGATTTTTAAAATAAGAACTTTAGCTAAAATATAACAATTAATGATAACATATTACATAAGATAATAGAACTATTTTTAATCATCAATTGTATTATCCTTTTCTCATTAATATATTATGGCACTGTTAGTTTCTATTTTCCGAACATACATCAATCTCAATACATACAAATATATATGTTATTGATAGAAGAGGTACTGGCATACTAGGATTATACTAGTCAACTTTAAAAAGTATGTAAGTTTATCTTATAAGCTAAATGATTACATCACAAAGAATCAATGCGTTGTTTTAGTTATTCAATGTAGTGTTAATGTCACAATAGTCTAACCCAAACATAACAGGGTATTATTTTAGTGGATGTTAAACAATTAAGGAGAGTATGACTAAGTTGTGAGCAGATAAAGTCTTCTGACAAATTATTTTTTCTATACATTTAACATTTTCTGAGATCTACGAAATAATATTTGATTAGTAACAAAATTGACTATACTAATCCCTCATTTGTTCAATTTATTATTTTATCAATAATAAAGTGACATGAAACTAATTGATCTTCCGTTAATACGAAAAAATAAAAGCTCTACTACTATAAAATTAATAATAATTACATCTTTTCTAAGTGATTAGTTTATATTCCATTAATCGAGTACAATGCAGATGTTTAAAGTATAGAATGCATGTTGAACTCTTCATAGATTGTGAACATGGTTACCGATTTTTTTTCTCTATGACTCGTATTACCTTTTTTTTTATAAGTTCTGCTCTCAGTTTATGATTTTTGTCTGTTTTTTTTTGTTCTGTTTCTTTTCTCGCTTAATACATCTCTCGTCATCAGTATTCTTTATTTTACAAAGAAAAAAAAATGTGCTTTGTGCGTTGACACAGACACGCTTATATGCATTGTTCATTGAGAGAAAAAAAATTACTTCGAAATAAAGAAATAAGAAAAATGTGCAAGAAAAAAAAACGAAACATGACCTTTTCTTTTCGATTTATGTAAGTATCAAAAATGATTGTCTACGAAATGAAAATCTTAGTCAAAATATCCAATCAATTTCTCTTTTCACAGAAAAGTCTTCACATGATCTTGAAGTAGATTACTATGCATACTTGTAGAAAAGAAACTAAAAACTGATTAAAATTTAATCTTACTTATATGACTCATTTTTTTTATTTATTGTGCTTTATTTAAAATAAACGAAATTTCTTGAAAAATTATCTATTACTTTAAATATACTGTGTATGAATAACAGACCTTTCTATTGTATTTATTGAGAAACAATATATGTCTGATGAAAATTTTTCTTTCCTTACGTTTGTACCTATATACTTCTTATGATGATGAAAAATGAGAGCAGTTGCCAGTCATCTGCTCATTCAATCAAACTTATTCTTTTCTTATTGCACAACTTCATTTCTATTTGGAAGAAGTAATTGAAAAAATGAGAAAGTGAAAGTGAAAATGAAAATAATTCTGCTTCATCCTTTGGCTATGAGTGATGCAAATCTACATCATCGTAAATTCGGTTAAAATTAAAACTCGTATAATCACATTTGATATCCATTTTCATGAATGTATTTATTAGACACCTTCTTTTAGTATGATTTGAATTATAGATTTTTTTATCATGACATATTTTACACAAGTTCAGAACTAAAAGCACAACGCAACTGCAGAATTTCTGACTAGACCTATTGAAAGACAAATAAAAATTTAAAAAAAAAATGAAGATTATTTGTGGAGACTGCATTAAGATGTACTGCACGATACTTTTCTTTGCTTATCAATGATTCTTCAGGTGAAAGGAGATATGCAAGGAATCCAATCTATAGTTCAGTGTTCAGCACTAAGCTATCCTTATTAAGGTTCGAATTTGTTTTCTAATTTGACAGTTAATCAATTAGTTCAATTGGTGTCGAGTTTTTAGTTAATGACTCAAGCGTTTCTTGCGATACATGCACAATCATGGAAACATTCTAACGATGAATCAAATTCGAGTATTTTTAAATACTGTTGTTTTTTCCGAAGGATTTGTAGCTCTTCTTGTTCTAGATCATTTATTTCATTGTTTGTCAATCGATCATTATTAATCTAAAAAATCTAGTTTTAGGCTTATTTTTATTGCTTTTTATCAGATTGAACTATAAGTAAGGAAACATCTGCGGCAAAGAAGAATTGTTAGGTTTACAATAGTCTGAAAAAGTTCAATATAACTCTGCATCAAATTTTAAATATATTGCTTTGTCTTTATGCATTTGTAAAATAGATCAATTTGATCTTCGATATTTTCTCTTGAATACATAATACCATTGAGATAGATATCAAAATGGCGATACATGTTATTCATCGTTTTCTCATGAGCAAATATATCATACTACTTGTATTTGTTTTCAATGATATTTTGGTTGTTTCTATTAAATAACTGATACAAAAATTATAAGTAATTTTGTTGATATATCACTATCTATTGCTATACTGGTTCGTTTTATTGGAATATTCATATGTACTACCCATATAGGCATAACATCAAAATAATATTATTTTATATATACATCTGGAAAGCAAAAATTAACCACTATGTTTGTCCTCTCTTTAAACTCATAAATGACTTATTCGGAAACTAATTGTGCCATTCGACGATAGCCCTTGTCGACCTCTACCAAAATACGGCTTTTGATCATATATGGCTTTCATATGGTGAGAAATTAATCAAGTGGAATGAAGATGCGACAAAAGTAAGATTCCCAAAATGTTGATTTTCTTATTCCGTTCACATTTAGTATTTTTGATGGATCTTTGGTTAAAGAAGAAGTTTTCGACAAAATAAGTAAATATTCTGATAGCCGAGAAAATTCTCTACAAAATAGATATTTCATTATAATACATCTATTCCTCCTCAGAATACAATACCACAAAAAATGAAAATTTTTCAACATGACCATTTTGAAAGAGCGTATTTTTTTCGAAGTTTTTATATATATTCATGACAAACAAAAACATACAATGTGATAGCTAATTCGATGAACTACAAAAAGATCTAGTTCTATTTGGTAAAACTGATCAGTAGAGAGATGACAATATGAATAAAAATTTCGAAAAAATACGCTCTTTCAAAATGGTCATGCTGAAAAAGTTTCATTTTTCGTGGTATTGTATTCTGAGGAGGAATAGTTATATTATAATGAAATATCTATTTTGTAGAGAATTTTCAGGGCTATCAGAATATCTACTTACTTTGTCAAAAACTTCTTCTTTTACGAAAGATCCATGACAAATACTAAATGCGAACGGAATAAGAAAATCGACATTTTGGGAATCTTACTTTCGTCTCATCTTCATTCCATTTGATTAATTTTCCACCATATGAAAGCCAGATATGATCAAAAGCCATATTTTGGTAGAGGTTGACAAGAGCTATTGAATGGCATAATGAGTTTCCCAATAAGTCGTTTTCGAGTGTAAAGAGAGGACAAACATAGTGGCTAATTTTTGTTTTTCAGGGGTATATATCAGTGTGTAGAGAATTGTGTTCTTTCTCAAATGTTATATTATTCAACATATTTTTTTGTAGAATAAAGTTGAAACTTTGACGTATCGAATAATATTTTTAAAAAGGTTGAGAATATGCAGTGTTTTCTAATGTGAAATTTGTTTTATAAGATCGGTATTAAAGTGTCTGAATAATTGTTTTACATACAGTATATTAAAAATAAATATCAAAAAAGATATATAAATCATCATGGAGCTCAAAAATTTCTATTAATACATTAAACCTTTAATCAAGATGATTGGTCATTCACCTTTTCACATATTTTGTTGTGCTTAATCAACCGATTTATTCTCTCTGTCGATATTACCGATGAAAAAGGACAATTATATATTATAAATATTTGGTTTATCGTTTGAAGAGAACGCGACAAAATGAAAACGTTACTAATAGATACTGTAATCAAAATGAAGCACATCCATTGTATAATTTTCGTACATAATAAACATTTGATTTCTTTTTTAATAAGATTGATGTATTGAATGGCAGAGAAGTATAGTTGATTATTATTCTTTTAGATTTTGTTTTTAGAAAAAAAAACGAAGAGTTACATGTTTCTTATATCAATTTTTTATCTTATTCTTATCAAAACAATTTTTATTGAATGTGATTTATTTACATCAACAACACATTTAACTAAATTATTAAATACTGAAATTGAATTAGTGAAAAAATTAGAAATTTATCTTAAACAAGAATATCAACGATTAAATCATATAGAAAAGTAATTTATTATATAAATATTATTTAATTTATTTATTTATTCATTTTTTTTATTAAAGATTTGTTAAAATAATAAAAGATGAAATTGATCAATCAGAAGGAAATGAAGAATATTATTTTGGTAATCCAGTTAATTCACATTTACTTATTAAACATTTAACAATTGAATGGAATAAAATTGAGAAAATATTATCTCCAAGTAGACTAATTTTAGTATTCAAAATTCAATTTTATTATCATTTTTCTTCTATAGATTTTTCAAAAACTATTTCTGATAATTTGTTATTTCCTTCATTTGAAGATTATACTGGTAAATGAATAATTTTATTTTTTTATTTATAATGTTTTCTATAAACTCAATAGGATCTGCTATTGGATTAATGCGTTTACAAGATACTTATAACTTAAATCCAAGTGAATTAGCTAATGGACAAATAAGTTCAACATATAAATCAAAAAAATTAAGTGGTTAGTCAAAGATAAATGTTGTTTGTCTTTTTTTTTTGTTAAAATTTATTATTTCTAGCTTTAGAATGTTATGATTTGGGACGTGTTGCATATGAAAATAATGATTTTTATCATACATTAATGTGGATGGAAGAAGCACTCGATCATTTTGAAGATGAAACACATAACAAATCAATTAATAAAACTTATATTTTAGATTATCTTTCTTATGCAACATTTAAAGTAAAATTGATTTATTTTATTTTAATAAAATTATTTTTTTTTATTTGTTTAGCAAGGAAATATAGAACATGCTTTAGACATCACTGAAGAAATTCTTACTATCGGTATGTAAAAAAATCAAATATTTTCTTTGCTTTTTTTTCAAAATGAAAATTTTTATTTTATCAATTAAGATCCAAATCATGTTTCAGCAAAAAAAAATAAAATTTATTATGAAAAAACTATTAGAAATCAAAAAATAATAGAACAACAACAACAACAACAAGAAAATAATCATTTAAATACAAATGATTCAATAGATCTTACATTAATTTCAACAATAAAAAAAGATAAAAATTATCCAATAAACAATCAACGACCAGATGTTAATTCACTCACATCTAAAGTATATGAATATCTTTGTCGACAAAATAGATCTCAAGTAAAAGATCAATAATAGAATAAAGAATATTTATCATTTTATATTTCTTTTATTAGTTAGGTAATAAACGTCGATCAAAATTATTTTGTCGTTATCGTCATAATAATCATCCATATCTTATTCTACAACCAGTTAAAGAAGAACAATTAGCAGATCAACCATATCTTCTTCTTTTTCATGATATTATTAATGATAAAGATATTCAACAAATAAAATCACTTGCTATGCCAATGGTATATATTCATTACACAAATAACAGAAATTATATTATAGTTATGAGATGCAATTGTTCGTGAGTTTGTTGCTAGTACTTTCAAATCATTTAATTATAGAATTAGTAACAGAGACTGAAACGATACAAATATATAGAATGATCCATAAGCCTTAGACTCTCGAAAAAATTGCTCATTCTTGTCGACAATAAATTCAAAAATGTCCAAACTTTGATATCTAATTTTTTATGATAAGGCAAGATATTACCTTGAATTTTCATATCTCTTTCCCTAGAAATAAGAAAGATTCAAAGATTAATATTTTGAAAAGTTAAGTAATTAATACTGAAATCAAATATGCAGGTATACTATAAATACGTCAGTGTAATTCCATTGAATATCATTCTTCGAATATATACTTATTTTCATACTATTCTTTGTATATGTTTTCGCGTATATTCTTGATTTATTTTTATTTTTGAATTATGACAAAAAAAATGTTAAATGTTAACCTTTATATCTCTTTTATTGCTAAGGATATAAATATGAAAAATTAGGGTAATATCTGTTTTGTTATAAGAAAGGATGAGTAATTTTTCTAACAATGGAGGTGTTCGTACTGTCCACAAGAAAAATGGCACATATTCGTGCCAAATGAAAGATCTCGCCGCCAAACTAACAAGGTTAAAATATTAGCTGCCCTTGGCTTGTCTAGGGGGAGATTGTTAAATTTTAAATTTAGGTATAAAAATGAATCAAGAAAGGTTTTCTCTACTATTATAAGAATAAAACATGATGTTGTTCGGGTCATATGAAAGAGATACCTAACATACCCTATAATCGACCCGAACAATAATATACTTTACCCTTATAATAGTAGAGAAAACCTTTCTTGATTCATTTTTATACCTAAATTTAAAATTTAAAAATCTCCCTCAAGACAAGCCAATAGCAGCTAATATTTTAACCTTGTTAGTTTGTCGGCGAGATCTTTCATTTGGCCCGAATATGTGCCATTTTTCTTGCGAATAGTACAAACACCTCCATTGTTAGTAAAACTACGTTTTAATCTCAAATCAACATTTTTAATAAATGAGAGTAATTCGCCAAAAACAAACGAATTTCGTTGATATTGAAAACTATGTTAACTTATTATTACTTCAAATATTATATGAATAACGTTGCTCTACAGTTCGTCATGCAATATGAATATTCTAATAATGGAAGAAGATAGACAGCTGAATTTTTAACTGGTTATGCAACTATGAGAACTAAACCTCTTATGGTAAAAATTAAATGAAAATGGATAAGTTGTTCAAAACTTATTCGTGAAGACATTTTTTAAATGTTATTCAATACAAAAAAGTGTGAATTTCTGTTACAGAGTATTACAAATAGGAGGAGAGAGTGAAAGAGAGACAAATGCATATTTTGATAGAAAGTTTCACAGTCTACGCAATGGGTTATTCGTTATGTCATCTTTCCTTTTTTCGATGATTAGAATATTTCGATTTCTTACTACATCTCATCAAAATAATGGTTTTTCATAACATAGATTTTAAAACTCAGCGATGATATGTACTAGAGAGCTGAAATTTAGTACAAATGCAGAACACTAAAACAAGTGTAACACATCGAAAGTTGTGGAAATCGATCTACAGAATGAAAGATTATTAGGAAAATCTAAATAGAATCCTAATCGCACAAAAGATTTCTAATTAGTTCATATATGTTTTCTTTGTTTTGGTCGTATATCATATATAATTAATCGAATATATGTCTTTCTGATTATAATTATAGCTAGACAGATCTGAAGTTGTTAATCCTGTCACAAATGAACCCGAGATTGCCAAATACAGAGTAAGCAAAAGGTACAAGAAAAGAAAATATTACTTCTAATTGCTATTTGTACTAATGTTAACTAGCTATTGATTTCAAAAATGAATATTAAAAGTATTATCTTTTTAACTAATTTGATGAACTAATCATATATAAATTTATTTAATACATGCTATGTAGTATTTTCTTGCATGTATTAATTGAAGATTTTATTATATTTTATAATTTATTATTTAAATAATTGAAATTTTAGTGCTTGGTTGGAAGATGAAGATTCACCAGCTGTAGCTCGTTTATCTCGTTTAATTGAAGCTGTAACAAATTTAAGTATGATCACAGCTGAATCACTTCAAGTATATAAATAATGTTCATATTAGATATATAAAATATATTTATTAAATAATTAGATTGCAAATTATGGTATTGGTGGTCAATATGAACCACATTATGATCATTCACGTGTAAGTTATGGTATAAAAGAATTTTATTAGAAAATAAACTTAAATTTAGTTATCAGAACTAAATGAGACTGAAAGTTTTGAAGACGGTAAGTTTAATATTATTTATTGAAGTTTATTTCAACAGAATTTAGTTTTTAGGAGATCGTATTGCAACTTGGTTAACTTATGTAAGTTAAATATTGTTAAATTAATGTGAAAATAAATAAAATATTTCTAGTTAAGTGACGTAGAACAAGGTGGTGCAACTGTTTTTCCTTTAAGTGGTGGTTTTACAAAACCTAAAAAAGGAAGTGCTGTATTTTGGTATAATCTTCATGCATCAGGCAAAGGTTACTATATACTATATTTTCCCCTGTACCTCTATTATATATTAATTTGATTTAGGAGATAGGCGAACTCTACATGCAGGTATGTTATTTTTTTTTGTTTTGTTTTTTAATAATTATTTACTTTTTTTTCCTGTTGTAGGTTGTCCTGTATTAATTGGTAATAAATGGATTGCAAATAAATGGATTCATGAACGTGGTCAAGAATTTCGTCGACCATGTTTACTTGATCCAATGGCATGAAAATGGAAAATACATATTAAATTTCTTATTATTTGTTTAGACAGATTAATATTTTATTTTCATAAGATGATTTTCTTATCTTAGTGTATGTTTATAGACATGAACTGTGTATCTAACAAAATGATAAGACAAGTTCATGAATTTCTTCTATCTAATATAGTATTAAGCACTATAAATATTCAATGTTACGTTTTCTTTTCTTTTCTTTCGAATTTTAAAATATTAGAAAAACGAGTTTTTGTGTGTCTTTTCATATTTATATGAATTTTTTTATTAAAATAAATAAACGAATTTTCTTTCTTTATCTTCAATTCAATTTTAAGAAATTTATAAAAATTATCCCTTCTAACTCGTACTAATCCAGACATATATTATAATTAACACTGATATGATTTGTTTTCATAGAAACAAGTAACGCTAGTCCGAAGACTCGCTCACCTCTTTCTCTTAAAAATCGTCTTTCTAAACTACCATCATGCTTTTGATCTATAAAATTAAAAAAACCGAAATCATATTCAAGTTCCTCGACCTCAACTGCCTTTCACAAAACTTCATAAAACCAAATGCTTTTTGTTAAAAATTTGTCGTTTGTTTCAAAAAATTGAGCTTCAAAAAATTTTCATGCAACTGACTTCAGATTTGAATTTCAGGTCCTCGATTACCCTTCGGTCAACCCTTATACAAAAAAAGTTTTTTTTGCAAAAAAATTGATTCTTTGTGTAAAAGAAATGAATGGAAAAAAAATTCGAAAACTAACACAAGATTTGAGTTCCGGAATCCCGATTACCCTTCGGTCAAGTTTCCTAGAAAGCATAAAAAATAATGTTTTTTTTGACCTTTTACGGACATACAATCAAGCAAGCAATCAGACAATTTATGTTTGCAAGACTCATCTCTATCAGAAAGAGTATAAACATCTCAGTTTTATGAACTATCACGAAAAGAAATTTGTTTACAAACTAAAGAGTTTATTATCGAATAATTTACCAATAAAATTTGTATTAATCCGCGGGTTGCCCGCGGGTAACTCGTCAGATACCAAGCCATGGATTGGCTCGCTGGTCAAAAAAAAATCTTGTCATCGACATCTCTGGTTTATAACAGTTTATAAAAAGTTTTTTAAGATAAATAAGAAGTTGGCCAAAAGGTGATTTCTGCAAAAATTCCATAAGATACACTGTTGATAGGTAAACATAAACAAAAAATGTTAATGTTAACGTACTCTCAGCTAATAGTTCTGTTGCAGTATGGGCAGGAAATACTTTTATAGAACCTGCTTGTGCACAATTCATCAGTTTATCAAATATAAAATAAGAATTTGTCAATATGCAATAAATTATTGGTGGCAGAAAAAAATCATAATGTTTTGATGCAATTAATTTTAATGTTGAACAAAATGATTCATTATTAACTAAAGTGAGCCGACGTTCTATAAGATGTTTAAAAATAACAACATATACAATTATAAATGAAAATGGTGTTCCTATATGATTTATATAATTAAATATAATATAGAATTGATAACTAACTGATGTAAAATTTAATAAACAAAAATTATATGATTTATAAGTAAGTTTTTTTCGACCAAATAATATTGGTAAGATATTTGTTAATGGGACAAATATAATAATTAATATAGAACAAATAAATGAACGTTGTCTTGAATCAAAAAGACTAACTAATGAATATTCAATAAGAACACGTTCAATAGAAATACACAAACAAAACCAATATAGACAGAAAATTAATGAATCTTGAAGTAAACGTATAGTTCCACATTGTATTAAACGATTTGTTGTTGATAGTTGTTTGAAATTAAAAGCTAATTTCATAAATGCAAACACATTTTATATAATACTAACAATTAGTCCAGCTAATGAAAATAAGACTAAATATATTCCCAGATTGGTTATACGAATTTTTTTAGAAAATAAAAATGTTTGCAATGATAATAGGTTGCTACAAATGATATTATACCACGTAAACAAAGTATAATTGCTTCATTATATGGATTATAAAGTTTTTTTTTATTTTCTTCGGATGCTCCATTGACCCAGAGATTTTTTGAATAATATTCAATTTCACATTGGTTACCTCTAAAGCACTTGTTGCATAAACAATATGATGTTGTTGTTGTGTCATTACGTAAAAGAAAACATTTGCCATTATTTTGACAAATATTTATTAAAAATGGTATCGTTAAATTATTCATTAAACAGAAATATTCTTCAATAAATCATGTGCGTAACATAAAATATTTATAAAATACGAGTAATACTCCAAATATTTTTCTCTTGTGTTCTTCAATGTATATTGTTGGAAATTTTTGTTTATATACAGATGAATAATTAATTTTATTAATTATTTGCCAATATTCGATGATAAATATGACCAAAGAGTCAAATCTCTTTTCTTCTCTTCCAATGCGACTTTAAAAAAAACAATATCATAAAATAGTACTTAAACTATGCTCATAATACTGTTTTATTACGACGCATATGAAACTTGAAAGCTTTTAATCTATAAAACAAACACAGAAGAATTATCGAAGCCAAATAAAAGCTTGAGATAATTTACATTTTTCTTCAGCAAGGACTAATTGATCAAATTTTTCTATCTGTATTCTGTGATCTTTGGATATATTTCATATTTCAAAAAAGAATGTTTTCTGCAAATCTTTTTTCTTTTACTATCTCTATCATAGACATAACCTTTGCCATCCCTCTTTACAATCTAAAGGATAGATAATATCAGAAAGTACTTATACCAGATTCAAGCCCATTGAAAACTATGTCTAACGGTGCAATTAGAGTAAATACTGCTGAAGCAGTTAGTAAAATACCTTTTACAATATATTAATACGTCATGAATTACATAGCATAGAGGAATGGTATAGAAAAGATCGAAAAAAGAAATGTCGAAAAAAAAGATTGAAAAGAGAAAATGTTGACATATAGAAAGACCGAAAAAAAATACCGACACTAAAAAGGTAGAAAAAAAGGAAGAATGATAAAAATGTCGTAAATACACAACTCACTGTGAAATGTGTTCTATTGGTTTGTATCATCGTCTTATGGTATTCATGCGTGATTGGCTGTTCATTGTGAAAATCGAAAAACAGAAGAGGAAAGAAGATGACCATTAGTCACGGAAAGGATTAATGAAATTTTTTGTGTTATAGATATACTAAGAGACTTTCACTGATTTATTTGCAATACACTTATATATTAACTGATTTCCCTAATTCTCATTCTCGCAGAGAAGAGTCTAGTAAGAATAAATTGTTTTTTTGCTTGATTCCTTGTATGTCTGCACAAGGTCAAAAAAACATTCTATTAATATTTTCTATAAAGCTTAATCAAAGGGTAATTGGGGTCCAGGAATCCGAATCTGAAAAAAGTTTTTCAAAACTTTTTTCAAATCTATTTCTTTACACAAAGGATCATTTTTTTACGAAAAAAAATTTTTTATAAGGGTTGACCAAAGGATAATCGGGGTCCAGGAATCCGAATCTGAAGTTACTTTTTTAAAATTTTTTGAAGATCAATTTTTCCAACAAAGGACAAATTTTTAATATTAATTTATTGAAAGTATTTACAAGATTTATGTTTATTGTAGGCTTATCAAAATTGGTTAAAACAAAATCCAAATGTTGATAAAAAATTACCAGATTTAGATAAATATTCTCAAGAACAAATGTTCTTTATTGGATTCGCACATGGATGGTGTGCGAAATCTACTGATGCTTATGTTTTGAATAGAGTTCTTACAGATGTTCATTCTATTTGAGAATTTAGGTATTTATAAACATTTTTATTTTCTTCTTTGAAAATAGCAATACTATATATATTTGTTTGTTGTTAAAGTTCATGATCCATTATCCAATTTTTTTGAATTTGATCGAGTGTTTAACTGTACACCAGATCAAGGGAATAGTCGTGTAAGAAAATGTACTAGTTGGTGGTATGTCTTGACATTACTTGATATAAATAAAGTTGATTATTTGTTTTTCTTTTATTATATCATTAATCACTTTAGATGTTTGCTTGATATAACTCTGATTATCTTTTTAATACAGTTTATCATTTGTTTGTTTGTTTTTTTTTGAATGAAATCGCATAAATATATATTCAAGAGAAAAAAATGTTGATATTGATACTAATGATATACTATTCTAGTAAAAGCAAAATTATTATTGTGATATGGATGATGGTTCTCAAAACTCATTTTTTTGATTGCAACAGATTCTTATGAGAACGTAGAGGTATTTTTGTGACTCTTTCAAATAGTAAATTCTTTAAAAAAAATGTTTGGTTTTTTTCTTTTAAGAAAAAGAGAAGAATGTTGAAGTTATCAATTCTATAACGCTTTAGATAATCAAGTGTAAATATCTGAATCAATTTTATTTATTTTCTTTTTTAGAAGAGAGGGGTTGTAGATATACCCCTGGAAAGCAAAAGTTAGTCACTATTTTTGTCCTCTCTTAACACTCGAAAACGACTTATTGGTAAACTAATTGTGCCATTCGACAATAGCCCTTGTCGACCTCTACCAAAATACGGCTTTTGATCATATCTGGCTTTCATATGATGGAAAATTAATCAAACGGAATGAAGATGAGACGAAAGTAAGATTTCCAAAATGTCGATTTTCTTATTCCGTTCGCATTTAGTATTTTTAATAGATCTTTGGTTAGAAAAGAAGTTTTTGACAAAGTAAGTAGATATTCTGATAGCCCTGAAAATTCTCTACAAAATAGATATTTCATTATAATATAACTATTCCTCCTCAGAATACAATACCACAAAAAATGAAAATTTTTCAGCGTGACCATTTTAAAAAAGCGTATTTTTTTCGAAGTTTTTATTCATATTGTTACTTTTCTACTGATCAGTTTTACCAAATAGAACTAGATCTTTTTGTAGTTCATCGAATTAGCTATCACATTGTATGTTTTTGTTTGTCATGAATATATATGAAAACTTCGAAAAAAATATGCTTTTTCAAAATGGTCATGCTGAAAAATTTTCATTTTTTGTGATATTGTATTCTGAGGAGGAATAGATGTATTATAATGAAATATCTATCTTATACAGAATTTTCAGGGGTATCAGAACATCCACTTAATTTGTCAAAAACTTCTTCTTTAATCAAAGATCCATCAAAAATACTAAATGTGAACGGAATAAGAAAATCGACTTTTGTAAATCTCACTTTCGTCGCATCTTCATTCTACTTGATTAACTTTCCATCGTATGAAAGCCATATATGATCAAAAGCCATATTTTTGTAGAGGTCGACAAGGGCTATCGTCGAATGGCACAACTAGTTTCCCAATAAGTCGTTTTCGAGTGTAAAGAGAGGACAAACATAGTGGTTAACTTTTGCTTTTCAGGAGTATATATAAAAAGAGAATGATCAATTGATCAAAACAAGGAAAAGAAGCAAAATCATTGTTAAATATCTAAAGAGACTGGTATTGGTAGTGTATGCAGACGAATTAATCATATCAATTTCGAAACATTGAAACAGTGCAAGACTAATATTTTCAAATAGTTGGCGAAGTTCTTTCGATCGCTCACTTGGAACATTGGAATCTCCATTAGTGAGAATAATTAGTCCCAAATTATTTTTTTCATTAACCCACATCCAATGAAATGCCCCTGGAAGTACACCAGTATGACCAATGTATCGATGTCCATCGCGAAATGTTTGCCAATACCAACTGAGTCCAACTTTGATTGGTGATATATCTTCAGAATTATTGATCGCATTTTGGCCATAGTATGGAATAAGACCACCGCCTACTATTACTTTCATTTCAGCAATTGATCGAGGACTGAGAAGAGAAGATCCATTGTTGATAAACATTCGTAGAAATATAGATAAAGAACGAGCTGACATGCGGAAGAGACCAGAAGGATAGACAGTGAAGCCAAAGAATGGAATGTATAGCCAAGTTGGAAAATTTTCCTATTAAGAAAATATACATATTAACTTTAGTAATTATATGTTCATACTTACTAGTAATGGTGTCACATTTAATTGTGGCATTCCTTCTGTCCATGTGTTGAGATGAGATGCATTAAAAGCATATGCATAATGCTTAACAAGTTCCTCTTTATTTGTAAAATCGGCTAGTCGGACGCCTACTTTCCTGATATCAATATTAAGTGGTTTTAAAATTTTTTCTTTAACATATTTATCATAAGACATATTCGTCATCCGTTCAACAACTAATCCAGCTAGAGATGAACCATCATTCGAATAAAATGTTACACTACCAGGTGGTTTTGGTAACCAGTTGGAACTATTCCAATTCACATTAGGTAACAATGTATCAGCCAATGTCGATTGCTCGAAAGCAATATCACCCGTTCGATACAAGCTGAGCTGTAGATATTCATCTACAGCGATCGAAGCTGAATGCGAGAGTAATTTACGTAGTGTAATTGAATGAGAAGGATATTTAGGATGAAAAATACGATAATGTGGTTCAGATAAGTATTGATTGATATCTGCATCAAGATCAACACGTTCCTCCTCAACAAGTTGCATGACAGCAGCAGCAATGAATGTTTTCGAGATTGAAGCGATAGCAAAAATTGATTTTTCCACATCCATAGTTTGTAGTGGAGAAAGAGATTGGTAGCCGAAGGCTTGCTCGTAGAGTATATCAGTAGCATTGACGACAACGATAGCAGCTCCTGGAACATAAGACTTATTCAAAGACTCCTCTATCCATTGTCTACTTGGGCAATTTAAAGTTTCACCACCAGTAATAATAAAAACAAGGACAACCATATTTATTATAAAGTACGCCATTTGCTCGATTCTGTTCTACAAATGATATAATCGTATTTGTCATGATATTTAATGTAAGATAAGATTGTATGCTTAGAAATTAGTAAAAGAAAACATATGAAAGTGAGTAATCGTTTATTATTATTAAAAAAAACATTAATGTCATACAATCCAGAATTGGAATGAAAGTATTTATAAGTACTTTATGTTTTCTTACTTTTTCAAAGAAAGGTATATTTGATGTTTGTACTTCGAGACAAACGTCCATAATGTTAGAGCAATTATCATACAGTTTAATGCTTCACAATGTTTTAATTGCAAATTGATGCATGTCTTTTATCAAAATTTAAAGTTAAATCTTATAATAGTTATTTTTTTCTTCGATCTCATGTTTCATTTCGAGTTATTTTTCTTCTTCATGAATCTCATTATATGACTTATATTTCTTATTTAATTTAAAAGAATCAAATCGAAACCATTTTATTCTGCTACAAATTCAATACAAAACAAAATTATAATAGTAAAATTAATTGACAGTAGTGAAATTAACTATCATAACATGTGTTTACATCTTGCTGCTATTTGATGATTGATATTGTCTCTACATTTTGCGAGATGATCATAATAACGGAAGAAATTATTAATTCTTTAAGTGACGATTATCAAACAATATTATAGCCGCAAGAATAACAAAAGAAAATTACAGTGGAATAAGTGAAACGAGTTGCGTTATTTCCATTGAACTATCCAAAAAACAGCGCTGAATGTATATATATTTTTTTTTTTCAAAAGAAATATTCTAATCAAGAATAGCAACACACGTAAATTGCAAAAACAAATTGTTGGCGAAGTATATCGTAAATTCGTTTCCTAGCTTACGACGAAACATATTTTGATGATTAAGCCGCTTATATTTCGCCTTTCGGCGATAAATAAACCTCGATGAGATGTGACAAATCAAAAAATAATTCGCGGCCTCACACCTTTATTTTCGAGATATTGAATTTTCAAAATATATATTAAAAGCGAGAAAGCAAAACGATAAATGATTGTTTTCGGAAGGGCAGTCTTGTCTTAATTAGTTTTGATGATGGGTGTGTTGATTAGTATAAAAAAAGGTGAACTGATTTATGATTTTTTTTCCAATATTTTCTATATCGTTTTTCTTGAATTTCTAGTGATTCTGTGGTCGGTAATAAAGTATAATTTTATTTTAACGGATGATTTAAAAAGGTATACCCCTATCATTTTATTTTCTTGAAAACTAGAGGCACATTTCAAAGATTTTGTTCTTAGCTTATGTGATAAAGAAACATTTGTTTTTCAGATATACATTCGTTACCGACGGAACAGTGTAAGGACCTACAAATGTTGAACTGCGCAACCATCATGGTATTGAAATCAAACCTGATAAATCGTTTTAAGATAAGAGCTTTATCGAAATTTGATAAGACTATGCAATTCTTGAAGAAACTCTCAATCTATGAATTTATATGAACAAGTTTTTGAAAATATATTTCTAATAAAACTCGATAAAAAAAAGTAATTTGAAGTTCTTGTGCAAGACATTTTTATTAGACTCTTGGCCGTGTTCGTTCTTGTTTTTGGAGCAAACTAAATATTTTCTTGGTTTATTTTAAATCTTACATCACTTTCTACGGACTTCAGTCGTGCATAGGGTCGTATGCTATTAAAGTTTTCATAATACGTGTGTAATTTTTAAAACAATATTTTTGAGATTTATACATGCAAAAAATGCCTTCAAGTATTACTTCCAGATCTTTTATTCTGAAAAATAGTCTCATTAATTTTGTGATGATACTAAAAGTAGAGAGAATAAAGTTATCTATTTTTTGACACGGAATATTTTTGATTCTTGAATTTAGAAGCCACCTTGACATTACACAACCTTATGCAAATCGATTGCTGCGCACTAAATGTCGAAATTAGTAGCTAAGCGATTAAGTGCTCGTTGATTTTGTCAATTTTTTGTCGCATAAAAATCTTATCTGAAAAACAAAATCGAAAGTTTCACAGAGCGTAAAACAGTCTGTCTGGTGAACTTAAATTAAAAGCTTTGAAATATAGTTCTAGTTTACAAAAATAGGAAAAAAACTATTCTAGTCTTTGCGGATGGCCTGTTGCATATTAGAACTATGCTCGTTTTCCGTGGTGCTTCCCAGTATTTCGAAATCACATTTAGTTATTAGAAAATAGGCGGCTTCATTGTAGCTCGCTTTTAACAATTTCATCGACGTTAGAACTCAAATATATGATATATTTTAGCACTATATCATGAGTTACATATTGTTTATGACGAGGATTTCAGCAACACACTTTCTCGTTTTCATGGCTCCAAAATGGTTATTTTAGCATCAACAATTAGTTGATAATCTCTTGATCAAATATCATCTTCATTTTTTCTCATCGTTTCTTCCTCACACATATTCAGAGATACTAGAGGATGAGAAAGAGCATCGAGTTACAGTGACTTTCGGCTTAAAAAAAATTTCACAGGGCAAAACGAAGGGAAAGGAGAACCTTTTTTAATGAAACGGGACGAGTCGAAGAGCAAGAAACCTCCTCGTTTCGGGCTCTAATGTCTTTATTTGATACTTCTAATGAAATTATTTGATGTTTTAGTTCTGAACTTAATAGGATTATTTGACAAAAAATTTAAATGAACATTCAATAAATATATTAAAATATCAAATATTATTGCTTTAACAGACATCCCAATATAATTGATTTGACCTTGAATAACTTCAAGTACAACAACAATACTTGCTTCAAAAAATGGAGAGTCCTCAAAATCATTCGTAATTATTCTTTTTCCGTAATTGAAAATTAAACAATAAGAATAGAATACAAAGTCATACTTATTACAAGACATTTTCAATACGTGGTTCACACTTTATTTTTTGATCTGTAAATCATATTTTACTGAAAACTCGAATGATTACTATTTACTCAGTTCTTTAATGATTTTTTTCTTGATTAGAGTTGAAACAAAGCAAAAACGTCGATTCATTTGAAATTTTAGTATGTACTTCTAGAAAAATACAGATATTCACTTATGCTATAACGACTAAAGTACTAAGAAAGAACAGGCAAATGAGCTGAAAACAGATTTTTAGGCAGACACATAACGAAAAAACTCCACGTTTTTATGCATTAAAATGTTTTCTTTTGTATGTGAAAACGTCTTTTATTTTCATTAATTGTGTGAATGAAAAAGAATGAAATCCAATATTTTTTTCATTGTTGCAAAGAAACAAATTTCATCCAACAAAGCACAGAAAAAAGCCAAACCACTCCATTAACAATATTTTCACAAACAAAAATCGCATGTCATCGTCTACCGCCGATCTTATAACGCAAGTTGCGTCTTTACCAAGAACTGATAAACAAAAAGAATTTCTTGGTGATAAACTCTTTCCTCTTGTTCTACGAAGAGTGAAAAATTCTGATATGACAAGTAAAGTTACTGGAATGTTACTTGAATTGGATAATAATGAAATCTGTCAATTGATTGGCTCCGAAGACGCACTCAATGCAAGTATTGATAAAGCAGTAGCAGAAATCGAGCCATGTGAACCACAGTCAACTGCAACATAATTTCTTAAACAAACGAGAACCAAAACTATAACAGTATTTAGCAGTTTTTGAGACTGAATTATCCTTTTGATTAATAAAAATCTTATAAATAAATCTTTTTTTCATTTCAGAATTATTTGTTTATCAATTTCAATTTCTTTTTTTCGAATTTGTTCAACAATCGACGAATACAGGGTTCCCCAGAAGTAAGGAAAAATAGTATTTCTATCGATTTTTGTCTTATAGATTGTCGGTTAAGTCTGATATTTATACCACATATACTAGGTGTGATAAATAAAAGATTGAGCGTAGGAACGGTATTCAGATGTAGTAATTTATCTAAAAGCATTCAAATATAGAATGATTAACAAGAGAAAACAGCTTTCGAATACTAATAAAAGTTTTATCAGAAGCTTTTACTAAAGAAAACATGCGTAAAAGTATGTTTCTGTGGAGTGCTCTCATTATGAAGTTATTCATAGAAATTTTATAATGTGTTTACCACCTAAGTGTTTGCAGAGTTGAAGTCCCTTACGTACTGAGTGGCGAGTGCTTGCACAAACTTTCACCGGTAAACTTCGTATATCAGTACGTATAGCATCTTTTAGTGCTTGAAGATTGTGAGATTTGGTTGCGTATACACGCTCCTTGATCACACCCCAGAGAAAGAAATCAGTCGGCGTAAGGTCTGGAAGATCGAGTGTAATGAGCCGGTGCTCCATCGGGCATATAAACTACGTCTTCTAAATCCATTTCACTTGAAATAAAGGGTACAATATCTTTTTGGAGCATGTAAAGATAGCTGTCTGCAGTAATGTTATCATGAAAGAAGAACGGTTCGATGATGCTGCCAACCCAAATTGTAGCCTACTCAGCGATGCCAGGGCTATTTATTTCTTGAGCAATGATAATATGGGGATTTTCTACAGCGTAATAAATGCAGTTGTGTCGGTTGATATGATCATTCAACTTGAAAATGGCTTCATCAGCCCAAATAATTCGATCAAGTAATGAAGAGTCGTCAGCCAATAAGTTAAGAAAGGGATCGTCTTCGTTCAAAGCATGCAGCAGTTGTGGACGGTACGGTTTCAATCCCAGTTCTTTCATCATTCGTTGAAGACTAGGCATGCACCGAACCCGAACTCCCGTTCCGGGTTCGGA